>OZ038321.1:1494319-1578707 GCA_964035795.1 Pterobdella sp. o SKG-2022
AGAAAAAAAATTAATAGTTCTTCTTGAATAACAGGGTTGGTGACTAAGCGATATAATATAAATGTTTTCAATAAATCGAATAAATTGCTGGATAATTAATGATATTAAGAACTGCTCAGGGCGAACCTCGGTGCTTTATGTTTATTATTATTATTATGAATACTATTATTATTAATATTAAATTATTATTATATTATTATTAATATTAAATTGTTATTATTATGAATATTATGTTTCAATTATTGTTATAAATATTAAATTATCATTATTATGATTTTTTATATTATGAATGCTATTTCATTATTAATATTATTATTGTTATTTTATTATAAATGCTACGATTCTATTTTTATTATTCTTTAACTGGTGTTAGAAAATTTATATTATGATTAAGAATATGAATATAGTATTATTATTCATATTTTATGATTGACTTTGCATAACTTTTTTTCATTACAAACTTTAATGTATTTTTATCACCATTCATTTATCATTACTGTTATTTTATGGTACGGATATAGTAAATATACTTCTAGCAAAAGATTATGCCACACACACACACACACAAACATACATACCCTTCATAGTATAAATGATGTTGAACTTAGCATAGAACATAAATATATGAGATGCGTGCTTGTGATGGAATCAGAAGAATTATGATTCTATTTACTATCAAAAGTAATAATAGTAATAATAATAGTAAATATAACAACAATAAGAATCATAATAATATAATAATAGAAAAAATAAAAAATATACCAACAATAATAATAATAATTATAAAAAGCTAATTAAGAGAATAATAATAAATATACCAAAAATAATAATTATTATAATAATAATAACAACGATAATTTTGAAAAAAATCAAAATAATAATAATAAATATACTGAAAATAATAATCATAATTATAATAATATCAAAGATAATTAAAAACAAAAATTAAAAATAATAAGGGAAAAAAACTGATAACAAAAATAATAAAAGTAATAATAATAATAATAATAGTAATAATAATAATAATAATAATAATAAAAATGGCAATGATATAAAACTAATGCTTCGAACTACCAACCAATCAATTCAAAACTAATCACCTTCATAATGCAAATAAAAAAAACCAAATATTCACAACATAATAATACTCACAAAAATTTGAAAAAAGAAATAATAAAAAATAAAAATGTAATATTAAAAAATAATAATAATATGGATAACAAAACAATATAGATAATAATAATAATAACAATATAGATAATAATAATAACAATATAAACAATGATAAAAATAACAATAACAATGATAAAACTATTATTATGAGTTCATTTATGTACATTACCTAGGTTTCCATACATATATTCATACATGCATCTTCAACATAGTTTCAATGAGTGATGATGATGATGATAATGGTGGTGGTGATGATGATGATGATAATGGTGGTGATGATGATAATGATAGTGATGACGACGAAGATGATGATGATAACATACTAAGAAAACACCAAACCGTGTATATAAAATTAAAGGAGTGAACAGCACCATAGTCGAATATTACTATGAGAGAGTGACGCGAGAGCTCAAAGCGGAAGAAGAAAACACTAAAGAAGACAAAGAAGAGGAAGGAGATGAAGACGACGACGATGATGATGATGATGATGACGACGACGATGATAAAGGAATGGGTAGAAAATTTTTATTTTTGGGAAGGTGTGGTTGGATGGGGGTCCAGACTCGAATGGTGCGGTCATCAGAGGCGCTAACCAGCATTCCTGGAGACACGGGGTTCCAATGCACGCTGTTTACTGAGCCTGCAGGTCATCATCATCATCATCCTCATCATCACCACCATCTTCATCAACATCAAACACCATCACCATCCTCATCCTCACCACAATCTTCATCAACATCACCATCCTCATCCTCACCACAATCCTCATCAACATCACCATCCTCATCCTCACCACCATCTTCATCAACATCACCATCATCATCCTCACCACCATCTTCATCAACATCACTATCATCATCATCATCATCCTCTTCATTCTTTAAATACCATCATCATCAACATCATCCCTCAAACGCCATTAAGCAATGATAGCAGAAAACAACCATTGTGCCCTGATAAGGTGGTGATTGGATACTCTTTGCTCTTATGGAAGATGTAGACTTTTTTGTCTGTCGAGTGATGGAAGAGGGGTTTTATCTATCTATCTATCTATCTATCTATCTATCTATCTATCTATCTATCTATCTATCTATCTATCTATCTATCTATCTATCTATCTATCTATCTATCTATCTATCTATCTATCTATCTATCTATCTATCTATCTATCTATCTATCTATCTATCTATCTATCTATCTATCTATCTATCTATCTATCTATCTATCTATCTATCTATCTATCTATCTATCTATCTATCTATCTATCTATCTATCTATCTATCTATCTATCTATCTATCTATCTATCTATCTATCTATCTATCTATCTATCTATCTATCTATCTATCTATCTATCTATCTATCTATCTATCTATCTATCTATCTATCTATCTATCTATTTCCTACCTACCTTCACTACCACTAGCTACAAAGTCCTGGTTATTGCCTCCGAAGCATGAATGGATGGTGAGATTGAATTGTAAGATTCCCTGGAACTTCCTCAATAATGATTTGGTTTCTAAACTCCACAAGTGTAAACCCTATGTGTTAGGGGTTGGTGGATAAAAAGAGATAGATAAATAGACAGATAGATAGATAGATAGATAGATAGATAGATAGATAGATAGATAGATAGATAGATAGATAGATAGATAGATAGATAGATAGATAGATAGATAGATAGATAGATAGATAGATAGATAGATAGATAGATAGATAGATAGATAGATAGATAGATAGATAGATAGATAGATAGATAGATAGATAGATAGATAGATAGATAGATAGATAGGTAGACAGATACCTGAGTGACGACATTACACAACATCAACTGATCCGTCTGATCAATGGAGAAAGATATGATCGCATTGTCTTCCTGAAACCTTTAAATTGAATAATAATAACATTAATAATAATAATAATAATAATAATAATAATGTCTATTATTATTATAAAAATAATAATTATAATAATGATAAAAATTGTAGTGATAGAAACAAAATTAATAATTTCTACAGTAGAAAACTGCAACTAATGACAGCACTTTTGGACAAAATTTGCTTGTAAATTTTGCGCTATACAATCTTCAATAATAATAATAATATGGCTTAATATGTTATTGATTTACATTTTTATTAATATTTCTACCGATTTAAGTTTCTTTATTTTTGTTATTTATGATATTACTAGTGTTATTATTATTGGTGTTATTACTACAATTGGTTTTATTATTATTATTGATGTCATTATTATTAGAAAATTAAAGTCATTTTCATCACTATTGATATCACAACCTCTCCACCCCTTCCCTCCCAAAACTCACAACTGCTCTTCTTTTTTATCGCTCAGGTTATATTTGCGCACCCTGTACAGAGTATCGACCAACACCACGTCTTCACCTCTTGACGTCACACTCAGGCACTGTGTCCTCACGCCATCCCAAGAATTCAGCAAGTTTCCCTTCTTGTCCTTTAATTGGGGTATGTGACGTCACTATTGATATTATTAATATTGATATTATTATAATAATTATTCAATTATTATCATTATTGTTTAATTACTATTAATTTTATTATTCATATGATTATCATTATCGCAAACGTCATAACCATTGTTACCACCGACACTTTCTATCACCACCATCATCATCAGCATCAATATTCTTATCAACACCTTCCTCAACCCAACCACCACCATCACCATCCACCTCTATCCTAAACCCAGCTAACAACAACCGTAACGACTAACACCATACCAGTATCATAAACGACCCACACAAATACGACTCACTCCTCCTCCCCTCCCCTGCCCCACTATCAACTCAGCCAACAGCAACACGTAGCGACTAACACAAAGGTAGAACTGTCCCTTGGTACCAGCGGCAATGAATGCTTGTGAGTCTGGCATCCAAGAGGCCGTGGTGAGGCTATCTTCTGCTGAATATGATACTCTACATACCTGTTCTCCTATCTGTAAGTATTTGTGTATGTTTGTGTGTGTGTGTTTTTGATAAATTTTGAAAGAAGTGATTAATATGAAATAACTGATCAAAAAACAATTCAAATCATACATTTTTAATAACTAAATAACACCAATTTTTTTGAAAGTCAAACTTACATTATTGTGTATACAAACTTCAAGTATCTATACTCACAAAAGCATCCCAAATGACAAGATCAGTACTATCTTCTGTACCGCAACTGATCAACAGTTTGCTATCTGGACTCCAAGCTAGGAATGCCACCCCATATATGGGACCCTGGTTTAATGTCGATCTTACTGACACTTCCTTGGTGTCCTGTTGTGGTGGGTGTTTGGGGGTGGGTGTGGTGTGGTGGGTTTTTGTGGGTGGATGTGGGAGGGTTTTTGTGGAGTTGTGAGGTTTGTGGTGGAATGAATGAATGTAATCATCATCAACAACATTTACGTCTATTTCCATGCTAGCATGGATTGCACTTGTACTGATCTGATTATTTTTTTAATTTTTTCTCTAAACAACCTTCCTCACCAGGTCAACATCCCAAATGATAAGAGAGCCATCTTTACTGCCACTCGCCAACATTCTGCCATCTGGCGAGAACTTCACGAACCACACTTCATCTTGGTGGCCAGTCAACACGTGCGATGTGTTGAGTGGAAATGACTCTCTGGGGTGTGGTAGGTAGGTGGATAGATAGGTGGGTGGCTGGATAGATAAGTGGGTAGATGGATGGATTAAAAGCAGATATCAATTATGCAAGTACAAACGGAATAGAAAAAACCACTAAGATTCATTTGAAAACGATGCTTCCATAAGCAGAAATTGGTTATCAAGCACATAAGTACAAACAAAAACAATCATTGAGACAAACGAAAATAAAGATAAAAAAACAACCAAAAAGACGGCAAGACAATCAACCAGACAGATAAACAAGAAAAAATACAGACAGAAAGCTAACAGAAAAGCCACCAGACAGACAGCAAAACTTACTTAGAGCACACGTGATCATGGATAAGGGATATGTCGTCAGCTGATTGGTTGCTTGTGTGGAAGGCACAGTCGTTCTTTTGCTTGCTGACAGCCTGCTCCAGAAGATGGTTGAGGCGGTTCTCTGGTAGCATCACTGTTGCTGGTAGGAACTCTGGTGGGTGGGTAGAGAGATGAATAGATAGATAGATAGATAAATAGATAGCTAGATAGATAGATAGATAGATAGATAGATAGATAGATAGATAGATAGATAGATAGATAGATAGAAAGATAGATAGACAGATAGATATATAGACAGATAGATATATAGATAGATAGACAGATAGATATATAGATAGATAGAAAGATAGAAGCAGAAAAAGCTTTGATGTAATAACATTAACAAATACACGCCTCAGTTCTCTTTAGCGCTATACAAATCAACATTATCACAATTACTTGTTTTTAAATCGACCACCAGTCATATTGGAGTTTCGTTAGCTCAACCGATGTTTCACAGGGCGCTAATCCTCGTGTATATAATTGTTGACACACATGGGATCGAACCCGGTTGCTTTAGGTAATTAGTCTAATGCTCTACCAGCTGAGCTATACGGGCCGAAAAAGCATTACTAATTCATTATTTTCATTAAAATTATTTTTACTATTATTTTTTTTTCATTATTTTCATTAACTATTATTATTATTATTATGCACTTTCTCACGATTAAGCCGATTATGAGTTTGGTATCGAGCTTTCTTCAAAAGCCTAGGGAGACCAAAAACTAGTTTTCTTGACTCCTTTCCAGCACTTTTCTCAAAATGAAACCATTACCAAGTAAAGCTGATTTTGTATTGTTTTAAACGATATATTTACGCCAATGAGTTTAAGATAATTACTTAATTTATTTGTTATTGGTCCTAAAGCACCTATTACTACCGGAATTACTGTTGTTTTCACCTTCCATAACCTGGATAATTCTCTGGCCAATTTTTGGTATTTAGCTATTTTTTCTTTTTCTTTTATTTCTGTTCGAAATAAATATTTTAACTTTTTCGTTTTCGATTACAGCTTCCGCTTTGTGCTCATATATTTTATTATTATTATTATTATCATACATGCATCCCTCAAAACACCTTTAAGCTTGTTCACAATCTCCTGCCTGCCCTCCAAACCCTCCCAGCCAGCCATCTTCTGCAGTTCTTCTTTGTTCCTCGACACTAGACAGCTGCGGTGTGGAATTTAAAGAAGAACAACAGGAAAGACACAATTAGTTAAAAAGCTTCACATAAACAAACGGTCACATAGAAAACAAAATCAAAAATAAAAAATTTTCCCAAACAATTACCACAAAACTTCCCTCCCTGAACCACCACCCCACACCCCCTTCCCCTAAACCCACTATGTAAGCTGGTGCACTCGGGATGTGTTAAACTGAAGTGGTGTAAGATGGTTGCGAAGAGTGTCCAGTGCCTCCAAACCCTTTCCTTCCAGCAGGTATTCCAGGTATTTCTGTTCCCCTAGAAGGAACTTCATCGTCTGTGGGATTTGTTTTTTTTTCTTCATTATTATTTTTTTATATTTATCAATTTTTTTCAACAGCGAGAATTTTTTACTTTAATGATAAAAATAAATAATAAAAAAATAATAATGAATAATAAAATAATTTATAAAAATAAAATAAAAATAATAGTGAAAAAAAATTTCAAAAAAACAATAGTAAAACAAAAACAGTAACTAATGAATTATGAAAAGGTTAAATTTATCGTAGGTTTCAGTTTAGATGGAACAACTAATTTTTCTAAAACTTCCTCATTATAGAGTAAAAAAAAATTTTTTTCAATTAGAAAACAATAAAATAACTTCATCATTAAGTATATAAAAGTGAACTTACTAATACTCCTTGTGGTTTAACCATCAGTGGCTCGAGCTCCATCAGAGTTGACATGGCCTTGAAGTCATTAGCATATTATAATGGGTGGAACCAGATCTATCTATCTATCTATCTATCTATCTATCTATCTATCGATCTATCTATCTAACTATCTATCTATCTATCTATCTATCGATCTATCTATCTATCTCTCTATCTATCTATTCATTACACAATACCAAAACCAATATATATATATATATATATATATATATATATATATATATATATAATATATATATATATATATATATACATTACCATATCCCACTCTCCAGCTAGTGTTTGCTTCCTGATCTTGGTGACAGAAGAGTGCTCAAACATGCATCCAGACTCCAGTATTAACTGCTCCATGGTGGAACTGTGAGATGGAGTGGTGGTTTTAGACTGTATCTAGGGTGGTGGGGGTTTTGGTTTTTTATTGATTTTTTTTTTGCCTTAACCTCTGCTGAAAAAAAGTGCCTCTAAACATAATGGTAATGAAGTGTGGTAGAGTAGGGTGGGTTTCTGAGTGATATATGGACGTTTGGTGAGATTTTTATGTAAACTTTTAGTGAAAATAGACTTTTTTTTTGGGTTTTTATTAAAATGTGTCGTTAGATTAGATTTCTTTTAGAGTTTTTATCAATGAAGTGTTTTTGATTTTATACTGATGTTTTGTGGAAGTCAGCTTAGTTGGTTGTTAAATGGTGTTTTGTATTGGGTAATGAAGTAGAATTTGGTTTTGATATCGAAGTAATGATCTGATGAATTTTTAAGTGTAGCAAATTTTTTGATTTTATATTAATCTGTTGTGGTGAGCTAGTTGGCACTAGACAAAGTTAACTTTTAGTTTATATATTGGTGATGAATGAGGTTGATAGACTGGTGAGGGAAGTTTACTTTTAAATTTGAATATTGATTGGTTTCCAAGGATTGGTCAATATTCATGTTTAAGTTGTTGTGTATTTCTTTTAGCAAATGGGAGTAGATGAAAAATGTAATTTTATAGTGAAAAAATTTATACATCAGCTGAATTGAAAAATTTTTGGTGTAAATGAAAAAAAATTCAAAAATTTTAACTAGAAAATTTTCAATTACTTTAAGCCAAGATTCTGGAAATATTGTCCCAAAATTCTGCAAATATCTTTATCACATTTTGAAAGTAATTTTGGAGAAGAAACAGAGAAGTCCAGGGGAAAATTTAAATTTTTAAGACCAGCTTTTTTGTTGGCATTTTGTTGGGAATGAGAATTAAATTTATTGAGCGAATTGACTGATAATATTGAGTCAGTGATTAGACCATTTTTAACTACTGGCACGGGAGAAGGACGTTTGTGGCGACCAGCGTTATAGTGCGAGTCCCCACCGCTCTGCATGGCCACTCCCTCACCTTTTTCACTTTCTAAACGAAGCTTTTTGTGAGGCAGTAGACAGCCCCCTTCTTCGCTTTCTGATGAAGAGTCCAGGCTTGCGTATTAATCTCTTGTTTTTATAAGAACCTCTTGGTGTATCTTTGAATAATTTGCTAAATTTTTATAAACAATCTTTTTAAAGCTAGAAAAATAAGTTTGCAATTAATAAAAATTAAAAATGTTTAGATTGAATATCTTATTATTTAAGAAGCCTATTATATAGGCTACTCTAGCTAGTTCGCAGCTCAGCTGATAGTTATGATCAATCATTATAAAATTTCATAATTTACTATTTTAATTTAATTGCATAATTAGATTAAATTATAAAATAAGGATAAAAAATTTCAAATATCATTATCACTTGAATAATAAATATGCTTTGAATTAGGATAAATAAGCAACCAGATATTTAAATCTAATAGAAAATATTTGAATTTGAGAAAACAAAATTTTAAAAATAATTTTTGAATTTTTTAAATTTAACAGTGATTGATATTTCAAATTTATTATTGAATTAAAAAGTTTATTAATTAATAAACTTAAAATAAAATTTGAAACTGGTTTATTTCAGATGGGATTCAACCTTTTTGAAACGTTTAAAAAGCTGTAATTTCTCACTTTAATACTTTAAAAATTAATTTTCACTTTATTAAGTAAAAATATTTTTTATACAATTCCTATTTTGTTATAAAATATAAAACCATCGAACGGATATCATCTATCGTATTACTATTTAGTTCTTTTCTTATTCAAGATGTCTGGTGGGGTGAGTACGTAGCTTGTTTTCATCTTTATCAATCACTTTTAGTATATCTAATATTAAATTTTTATGATATCTGATAAATAAATTAAACAAAAAATAATTTATTTTCAGGTAATTTATTCGTACAAAGACAACTTCAGAACCAACAAGGCTCTGATTGCCGCTAAGTACAGCGGAGCTAAAGTTACTTTGGCAAGTGAAGCTCCAGATTTTGTTATCGGAGAAACAAACAAATCTGAAGAATTTCTTAAAAAATTTCCTCTTGGGAAGGTAGTTTTAATGACTATCTTGAAGTTTGTAATATAGATTAAATCAAAATGTATTTTTGTCTACAGGTACCAGCTTTCCAAGGAACAGATGGAACATTACTGTTCAAAAGCAACGCCATTGCTTATTATTTGGCTACAGATGAATTGAGAGGAAAGACCGTTTCCGATAGAGCCCAAGTACAACAATGGCTAGACTTCTCAGACAACGATATTCTTCCCGCTTATTGTTCGTGGCTGTTCCCCATATTGGGAATAATGCAATACAACAAACAGGTATATTCAACTTCACTTACTCTTAATAAAATAATTTGGATCATTCACATTATAGACCGGCGATAAAGCTAAGGATGATATCCGTTTGGCTTTGAAAGTGTTGAACACTCACTTGACAACGAGAACCTTTTTGGTCGGAGAAAGGATCAGTCTTGCTGATATAACTGTCGTCTGCCACCTTGCTGCTTTGTATCAAAAAGTACTCCTATGTTTTATTGCATTATTAACACTTATCTAAATCTTCCATCCACCATGCTTTAATCCTTCATTAGCACTTCCCTTGCTTCCTTCATCAAACTTCTTAAAACAAAAGCATATGCTAAGTAAGTGCCCACCAACCTTAAACTCTAGGTTTTGGATCCAGAATTCCGCAAACCATTTCCTCATGTAACTCGTTGGTTTACCACCTTGGTCGACCAACCTCAGTTTAAGGAGGTCTTGGGAACTGTCACCCTTTGTACCAAACAAGCTCATCCAGATAGTAAGACATTAATTATTTTTTAAAGAAATATTAAGTTTTTTAAACTTTCAATAGAATTCAATTTCGATTTTGCAACTAATGATTTTGTTTCATGTTATTCAATTAATGTTTATTTATTATTAGATATTAAGGTTATTATCTTCATCTTAAAAAGACAGTAGCCAACTATCTTTTTAAAACACATCTTTCTACTATTAACCCACCATCCGACAGACAAGGGTCACCATGGAGGACACCATGCATCTCACCATGACCACCAGGGTCATCATGGGGGACACCACAAGGGCCATGGCAAACATGGACATCAAGGTGGTCACCAAAAACATGCCCCTGCCAAGAAGGAGGCTCCCAAACCCAAGGTTTGTGTGTATGTGTCCACTTTTAAATTTTCTTTTTTATCTTGTGTGTGTCTGTTTTTATGATATAAATTTTTGCATTAAAGAGAAATTATGTGTAATTTTTTCTTCGATTTTTATGTATGTCTTTGCTTTTAGAGAATTATAAAGAAAAAGGCACTTTCATTAAATATATTTATGTTTAAGTCATTTTATATGTTTTTACACACACTTGATAATGTAAAATACTCTAGATAAGCTTCGGGTATTAAGTTTCTCAATAAACCATATTACTTGTTTCTATTATATATATTTGCATTTGTAAATGTTTCAAGCCACTGATTTTTTTCATCTCACAAGTATATTCTGCTGTATACCCCAACTACTGGACACCTACAGCAGAATAATCTCTTATGAATACTAATTATAATATCCATCCTTACAAGCAACAATGTACACTTTCCCATACATTTATAAAAAACATTTAAACCAAATTAATCCTCAAGAAGCCCGAGCCTGAAGATGATGGTGATGACTTGGTACCAAAAGAGAAGCCCAGTGCTGACCCTTTTGCTGCTCTGCCCAAGGGGTTGGTGTCTTAAATTCATTTGATTTACATTTAAATGCTGTTGTATTGTTTGTGTGTTTTTGGATGACTTTAGATGTTTCTTGTGTATCTCCTAATCTTGAAATTGATAATTTTCAAAATGAGGTAGTTTCAGGGTATACATATGGTTTGAAGAACTATAATTTTGTATGAGCATACCTATCAATAAACCTCAATATGAAGTTATTGAGAATCTTTAGCTATTCATTTATTTCATCATGGATAAAATAGATAAAAAAAAGGTCAAATATAATCTTAATTCCTCACAGAACGTTTGTCATGGATGATTGGAAAAAATGTTACTCAAATGAAAATGCCGAAACATCATACAAATACTTCTTGGAGAAGTTTGACAAGGAGAACTATTCAGTGTGGCACTGTGTGTACAAGTACCCCGAGGACCTCAAACTCACTTTCATGAGTTCCAATCTGATCGGGGGTGGGTCTTTATAATTTTAAAGGCATTTTTTATTATTAGATCAAATGTTTCACTAGTGTTTCTAAATAATTGTTCAATTCCCCTTTGGTTTTAATGATAGCTTGGAAATGGACGCAAAACGATGATGGTATATAATGATAACCAAGCTTTTTTATTTGAATTTAGTTCTTCACCCTCCGTATTAGGAAGACCATATTAAAAGCCTTCATCAACCATCTTTATCACTTACCACTGCAGGCATGATGCAGAGGTTGGATAGAATGCGCAAGCATGCATTTGGCAACATGATCCTCTTTGGCACTGACAACAACTCTACCATCGAGGGTGTGTGGATCTGGAAGGGACACCAACTCGCCTTCGAAGTTTGTCCTTGTTAATGTTTCTGTTAGACCCTTTTTTGTTAAGGTTGCATGGTCTTTATAAGAAATTTTGATAAAAAAATTTTGTATTGGTTATGTAATTTTCAATTCTTATAATTTGAGAGTTTGTTAAATTTTAATTCTCAATACCTAGTAAGTAAAACTTGAATAAGTTATAAGTTTATTTTAATGTTAAATTTTGAAATATTACAAATTTGCTTTTCTCCAATTGACTAAAACGCTTGCTAGTTGAGCGAGGACCTGCAAGTAGACTATGAGACATATGATTGGAAGAAGTTGGACTTTGATAAGAGTGAAACTAAAAAGTTGATCAAGGAATTCTTCGCTGAGGAGGGAGAGTTTGGAGGCAAGAAGTTCTGCCTGGCTAAAACATATAAATAAACCTGTTTTGTTTTTTGTGCTTGCAAACGTGTTTAATCTATAGTGTTGAAGCTTGGTAGAGTTCGTTTTGGAGTTAATAAATTTTAAACCCTTCTCGTGTGTTTTGAGTTATTTAACTGTGCGTGAAAATCAAATATGAATTATTAAATGTAAAGTAATGCGTTATTTATATAGCGCTTCTTGTTCTCCTAAAAGTTCAATCTGACCTCCACGTGGTGGGCGATGGTAACGGGTTAGTGTCGGAGCTACGTCGCCGAGAACTTATGTTCTTGGTAGGGCCTCCCAAGGCGGACAGGTCTAACACCAGAGGACCGGGCTATGGTATGGTGAAGACGGCTTCCGTGTCTGTGTACAAGATATGGCAAGCAATCTTCTTTTTAAACCATGCGTATCTGACTAGGATCCAGTGATGCATGGTTGGTTGGACGTTAGCGTCTGCCAATAATTGGCGGCAGCGTCTTGCGACTTATCAGTCAGTTGAAGCTTGGAAGGCCATCCATTCATAAAATACATGACAGAGCGAAAAAAAAATTCAATTAGAAGGGTTCTTCCTGACTTTCGACAAGCGATGAAGAGGGCGCACATGCAGCTTCGGACATGTGCTGCAGTGACGAACAGGGGCTGCGAGAGAAAGTGCGAACAGAGGCAACTTTAGATTTGGAAGCGTCAATGTTGAAACATTAAAAGGAAAAGATAAATAGGTAGCTAAAACTCCCTATCGTCGCCGTGTGAATATTGCCTGCCGTCAAGAGAAGGCGAAAGGTTGAAGGTGCATTATACATTGAGGGAAAATCGGGAGATACAAAACGTTTTGACATCTGCTGACGATCGTGACTTTGGCGGCGTCGTTATATTGATGGAAGAACAAATTTTCATTTTTTGTCCAACCCCGCTAAAATAAAAAAAGGATTTCAAACAAAAATTATTATCATCATCCTTATAGTTCAAAGCACTTGCTACAAATGAATGTAGCGAAAACACACTGTAGAACAGGTGCTAATTGAACAAAAAATGGATTAAATGATTAGCCACAAAATTGTGAATCACAAAAACACGACAATATTTGAATTTTTGATTTTGACGAACCATTTCTATATATTTTGTAACGAAAAACATCAAATATGAGGAATTGTTAATACATTTATTGAGAATCGGAAGCTATAATTTTCGATAAGTTTAGCCTTATCATAAAACGTTAGCAAAAAAAATAAAATCATAACTATGGTTATATAGTGATTCAAAGACTATAAAAGCTTTGTACTTAATAAAATTACCTTTAGTGTTCAAATAATTTTCAGTAATTCTTAATTATAGTCTTTGAATCACTATATAACCATAGTCACGATTTTATTTTTTATGCTAACGTTTTATGATAAGGCTAAACTTATCGAAAATTATAGCTTTTGATTCTCAATTAATGTATTAAAAAGTCCTCTTATTTGATGTTTTTCGTTACAAAATATATAGAAAAATACATACGATGTCTCTGAAAAGTTTTCTATATATTCTATACAATGTAGCAGATGTTTAGTCACTTGATGATGATTTAGAATATATCGAAAAGTTTCGTAAAAATAAATTCAAATATTGTCATATTTTTATGATTCACAAAATAACTCATTATATCAACTGCTCCTCTCTTCCACAGCACCTTTGAATTTCAATAAATAAGGCAAAAATTTATTTGGCGCTTTGACATTGGTCCTACTTCAGTACTCAAAGCTTAGTAGTCCAAATTACCTCTTCCTGACTTTATCATAAAACTCTTGAATTATTTTCAGCTCGAAGAAGCTCAATCTGAAATTGAGATGTAGAGATTAAGAGATTTTGAATGTATTCTAGCAAAAGTAGCTTTATTATAGGGAATTTAGATTGAATTATTTGAAGTTAGATTCACGAATCAGTTATAAAATCAAAATTAAAAAATGTAGCGATTTCAAAAAAATTTTTTTTAAATATCAAAAACATGGCCTGATCTTCAATGCTCACAATTACTAATCATCCGCTATATTAATTAACTGGTAAGTTTTAACATTGTCGCTTGATATACCAGTTTTTGTTTCGTTATCAATTTTGGCATTCTGTATCAAAGTTTTTTTGGGGGTGAGCACTGTCTTGGGAATTTGAGGTTTTTGGGGGGTCGAGGATGTGGGTTTTGGTTGTTCAGTGAGGTCGTTGGGTGCAGAGTTTTCTACCCTTTTTACTGCAATAAAAATTAATATATATTAATAATACTTATTATTTTATAGAATATTAAGTATATAAATGTTACAATAGTACCACTTATCTGCCTTATCTTACATTTTAATCAAATGTTAAATGTCTACCTCTTACCACCTCCTAAACATGCTGGCCTACAATCCTCTACCCGCTCTCGGTTCTAATATCTCTCACTCTCATTCTTATGCTAAATCTGCTTTTTTTTCTCTGGTCTTTTTCTATCATAAACTCTCTACCTCCTAATCTTAGATCTTCTCTTTCTTTATACTATTTTTCTTGAAAACATCAAAACCTTTCTCTTCAAGCAGTTCGTAGCAGAGAGCCTTTGAATGATGCGTAAGAGGCGTTATACAACTAATTTAATAACTTACTAATGTCTTGAGTTATGCACAGCTAATTGCAATAACTGAGACCAGAAATGATAGAGTACTCTATCCATCATTATATAAGTTATAATAGTAGTAATGGTTGTAATTAACTTCAAAATTATTCAGTAAATCGGATACATTTCTCTTTGGCTTCCCGCACTTGTTTTCTCAACTCCTGCAGTTCCAGCATCTCCTTCTCCATCTCATCCTCACTCTCTTTTAAATCTACCTTCATTTTCTATGGGATTACAAATGTTATGGAATGAGTTAGCTTATGTTAATGAAAATGAAAAAATACTTTAATCAAAATAAAAATAGTAATAAGTAAAAGAAATTTAAAAATATAATAAACAAAAATTAAAGCGATAAAAAGGAGAAAAGTGGATAAAATCTCACGTAAATCTGGTCAATGAGACTGTTTGATAAAGTCAACATTTTGTCGACTCCTTCGTTGTTTCTCATGAAGTCACTTGGAGGGAGGCCATTTAGGATTACAGATAGATAGGTGAGTGGACAAAAAAATAAATAGATAGGAAGATAGATAGGTAGGTAGATAAATAGATAGATGAATAGTTAAACAAATAGATAGAAAAAAATATAAAGAAAGAAACAGATAAACACATAGATATGTACAAACGGAGGAATAAAAATTTGATAGAGATTAAAATAGATAGATGGACGGATAAATATAGAGAGATAGCAAATTAGGTAGACTGAAAAATAAAGACAGATGCACATAAGCCAACCTCGAAGCATTGACAATAGCTTGAACACTGGGGTTCAAAATCCCCTCCTCTACTTTGTATTCAATTGAAGATGCTATGTTCAGATTGGATATTCTGATGATGATACTGTTGGTGTTGCCACTGGGGAAGTTAATTTTTTGAGAAAATATTAGTCTATAGCATATATAATGGTTCATGTAATGCAATGCAATGTGGTATTTATAAAGCGCTTTTTTTTTATAAATCAAAGCACTTTCTAAAAATTTAATGTAACAAAAACACATTGTACAACTGGTGCTAATTGTCGATTGGGATCAAACCTGGTAACTTTAGATAATTAGTCTAATGCTCTACCTCTAAGCTATAATTTTTTTTGTTTTTTTTTATGTTGATAAAGTTTACTAGTTTCATTAAAAGTTAAGTTAATTTTTATAAAATATAATTTATGTTAGTCTCACTATCATTTCCATCGTCATTGCTAGTATAGGTAAGACGTTTTATTCTTATTATTGATTAATTTATTATTATTTTTATTATTTATTTTATTTTGATTGAATTGAGTGTACATTGGTTCTTATGTTAGCATAGGTTAAACACATCCAAGCTTTAATATTAAGTAATTTTTTATTCTTGTCTGATTATCAATTGATATGTATACACACTATATATATATACATATATATACATGTATAGACACTAACTCTTCATCTGTGGCAAAACACTGAAGGTTGTAAGAGGTGAGAAAATTTGAATTATTTGTTGTGTGGAGGAGGAATAAAAATGGAAACTTTTGTTTTTTTTGATTTTTATCAATTATTTTGGAAAAATCTTGTATGGAGAAATATTTTCTAAGGTTGAAGTAAAGGATTTTTTCTTTAAATGAGATTATTTGTGATGAATGTCTGCGAGTTTTGAACCACCCCAAGACTCTCTGTTATGGTGTTCGAGTTTGATTAAAAATTGAAAAAAATTATAAAAATTTTTTTAAACAAAACTATAAAAAACATATAATGATGATAAACTCAGTAATTTTTAAGTGATGGAAAATTTTCTATAGAAATAGGAATACTGCATGTTGGAAAATAAGGGTGAAAATTTTGGTGTTTATTCTTTTATGACTTCATAGAGTGACAAATCAATGAACCTTTTTCTTATCTCCCAAAATCCCATTTAGCTTATCTTCATCAACTTGGCATGTGTTATCATACCAAGAACCAAACTCCCAGCATGATTTTATGCTTTCAACCACTGAAGTTAATATGTTTATGGTTATTTAATTAATGTATTTAATTTAATCGAAGTATTTTTGAATGGATGAAACTTTTTAAAGTCATAAATTTTATATTTGACTTGAATTTTATTCAAGAATTCAAGTGGTTTGTATACCATAAACTAATTTTTGTTTTTTGATTTCTGAAGAGTAATCGTCAATCTCATCCGAACATAATTCTACAACTCCCCCTATCAAAAACCCCTCCTGAAATCAATTAGGGAAATCATAATCATTTGATCCTTATTTAATAAATGGCTGATTGAGCTGAAAAATATACCGTGTCAGAATATGCATTAGCTTGGCAATTGAGAATCAATGACAATGAAAACCCGTTTATTTTAAATTCCATTTTGACATTTAGCTTAATTCGAAAATATAATTTTAAGCAGAAGTTCACTTTTATGGTTAAGTAAATTCAAAGATTTAGTTTTATTTGATACATGTAAACATAAAATTAAAAAAAATTTATTTAGAATTTTATTATTTCAATAAAAAGAAGTTGAATTTTTTTGTTCAAATTTTTTTTCAAAAGTGCTAGTCAAAGTTTTTAAACCCTTGAGTAGCGAAACTATTTTTTGAAATGTCAAAATTATCAGCTGATTCTAAGGAATTTATTCCATCTAAATCTTTAATAAATTTCAGGTTCTATTTTTCACTATTCAGAAAATGCAATTTTTAAATGATAAGATTACATGAATTCATTTAAACTATAATTTCAAATAAAAGCTGAGGATAATTTTAATATTCTGAATGTTATTCTGAATATTCTGAATGTTTCAGCCAAGAAAGGTTTTCCAATGATGGGATAATTGATGGGAATCTCCCACAAAACTCACCACCTGATAATGGCCACTGTTACCACCAATTTCAATATTCAAACCCATTCTCCAACAACAGTTTTTCAAACTATTCCCATTTCATGCATAATAATTTCTACAATTCCAATTACAACTTGTATACAAATTATAAAAGTGAATTCCAGAGGTTTAGGAATCCATATTGGCAAAAAAACTCATTTTATGAAGGGAATAAAAGTTTTATAGATCAACTTAAAACAAACTATAATAATCAGAATAATTATAATCAAGCTTCACTCAGTTTACAGAAATCTGAAACTTTTAGTGTTCCTCATGAAGAGAATGTCCTAGACATTAGCAATGCTGAAAAAATAAATAAAAAACCAAAGAAAAGGGTTTGAATTATTTTTATTATAATAATCAAGGTGTTATAATCATAAAGTTTTCCATTTTAACAATTTTAAAACTAATTTTAGAAAAATGGAAAAATTTTGAGAGAAATAAAAAAAAATGGATCAATGAACAAAGAGAACAACACTCAAGAAACCACCAACAACACTCAAGAAACCACCAACAACACTCAAGAAACCACCAACAACACTCAAGAAACCACCCACAACACTCCTGTTTTCACCTCTCTGAGCAATAGCAGGCATGAAGTTATCTCTCAAACCACACATACAAAAGTATTTTTGAACTTTTATAATTTAATTATCAATCTTTTAGAAACATTCCATGTATGCTTTTGCTTAATTTTGTTTCTCAACTTTGAAAAAAATTTGTAAGGTACACTTATTTTCAAAAAAAGTATAATTTTTAATAAATCAATGATACATTACTTATTAATTAAGATAATATTGAAAAAAATTAATAAAAATTATCTATCTATTAAAAAATATTCAGTTTATTTTATGATTTGTGCCATAAGCATTTTAATGGTCAAGCCTGACCACTGTCAGCCCCAGTTACAGAGACATGCACATCAGCAGAATCTAATGATTTAGAAAATCATTATTTATGAATGAAAATTTTAATATATTATTTTAAAAATATATTATTATGGAAAAAAAAGAAATTTATCTATATGAAGAATTTCACAATAAATATCTTCAGAAATCACCAGAACACGAAGCTAACAGCATTTTTTGGAGTGATATGGTAAACAAAAAAAAGGAAAGCGAAGAAAAAAATACCTTAAATAAAAAAGAAAATGTCAACCATGAAATAAATACAGAAAAAAAAGAAAATACTCAAAACAACAAAATAGACTCACAAAAGAATACATTAGATGATACACACAACAACAAAAACATAGAAACTAAAAACAGCAACAGTAAAACAAACATCAATAACACTGGCAACAGCTCAAAAGACCCAACAATCAGCAACAACAAAGGCACCACAAACAACAACAACAACACAAGGGGTCTCATACACATAAGCTCAGCTTGGAAGCAAAAACCATCATTACCATCACCTTCCGACTTCCCATCCCTCATACAATCAAATCTCCCTCCTTCAGAACCAACCAGCCATAATGTCTGGTTCTCCAAGTTTTCAAATAAGGTATACACCCCTACAATACAAAATGGCCAGACAGGGGATCATGCAACACAACAAGATAAGCTACAGAGCTTACCAGCGCAACCTTTTTGTCAACACAACCGAACAGCTCAACAAAAAAGCCTAAAAAACCGTGTTGTGCAACTAAGCTGCTTACAAAACCTACCACTGCAACAAACTGACACCGCTAAAGAACCTTATAAGCAACATAGAACCAATAAATTTGATTTGAATAATGGTGTCAAGATTCTATCTAGAAAAAATAAGAGGGAAGAACTTCATGCAGATAATAATAATAATAATAAAGAAAAAAATGAGAATAATAATAATAAAGAAAAAAATGAGAATAATAATAATAATAAAGAAAAAAATGAGAATAATAATAATAATAATAAAGAAAAAAATAAGAATAATAACATTATAGGAATGAATAAAGCAGCAAAAAAATCTAGCTTTAATGATGGAAGTGGGGTTGGTTATGAGAAGGACGGGAATGGGGTGGGTGGATACAAAGGCGGTAATGATGGGCATGCCTCACAAGGTGGAGTTTGAGGGCTTAACTTTATTTAGGGTTTATATGGTTTAGTGTTTTTGTTGTTTTTAGAATGATTTTTTTAGTTTTTATTTTATTTTTTTTCTCATTGATGTAATATTTTTATTTTCGTTTGAGAGGGTTTTTCAAAATTATTTTTTTAGTTTCATGTTTTTTATTATATACCTCTGTATAATTTTTATGATTTTTTCGGTTCATTATTTTTATTGTTATAAGACCTTATCATCATAATCACACAGAAACTGAGGAAAAATGGAGCGAAATAAAAAAAAAAAAAACACAACAAAAAAACAAAAATCTGCAAAAAAAAGATTCCAGAAAAACAGACGAAATAGGAAAAAATGAAGAAAAATTAAATAAAAAACAACAAAAAAACAAAAAAAACAGCGTTCAAGCCCTATTTAAAAACCAAATTAAAGATCATGTAAAACCGCACCAGAGATCCAAATCTTCAGATTCAATAAACGTCAAGACACATTCCGGCTTCACTACCTACCTCCACGGCCCACAGAACTCCATGAAGGCTGCATCCAAAGACGATGAAGATGGGGACATACGTATCGATGATGAAGAGATGTTCCCGTCCTTCTCCCAAGCTCAACAATACACCAAGAAGCAAGTTTATAATAGACAGCTCACTGTTACACAACCCACTACTAAACTACTTTCCACTGTCAACCAACCCAAAACCGTACAACCTCCCACCCCCAAAACCCACACCAAAATACCCACAAAAGTCACGTTTGACGCGACACAACTCATCGAAAAGAAGACAGCTAACAAACCAAACTTAACAAAACAAAAGAAGAGCAACACAGACAAGAAAAAGCCATCAACAAAATCTCCCATAAACCTCAACATCTTAGACATGCTCATACAATCACAGAAGAGGAAAACAGAAACGGCCAATCATGAAGACAGGCGTCTAAGAACCCAAAAATCCAGGGTGGTGTCTGTGGCTTTGGACCAAGTGCCCAAGCGAGGAAAAGAGAGGGAAAAACCAGCCGTTAAGAAACCCACAAAGTTGAAAAAAGTGATCTTCTTGCATAATAAATAATCTATATTCTTGTTTGATTACTATATGTTGTTTTTTGAAGTTTATGCTGATAGTTCATGCTTTGGTATATATTAAAGAGAAATTAAAATCTTGGTTTTTTTGAATAATTTATGTTGGAATATTATGATTTATGTTTAACTTAATTCATTCATATAGCTCAAAGTTTTACACTAATCTTCTCAAACCCAATAATTTCATTGAAATATATTTAATTCATATTACAACCAATTAAACGGGAACATACCTACATTAAGTCATTAAGAAAACCCGCAGTTGATTCTAAGGGACCGAATACTGAAGCATTCAAAATTCCTGCAAGACCTAGGGCTGTTGAAGACGAGGTCTTTGGAGAGATTGCATGATCTGTATGATATACCATACGATGAGGAAGGTACCTATCTACCTATCTATCAATCTATCTATCTATCTATCTATCTATCTATCTATCTATCTATCTATCTATCTATCTATCTATCTATCTATCTATCTATCTATCTATCTATCTATCTATCTATCTATCAATCTATCTATCTATCTATCTATCTATCTATCTATCTATCTATCTATCTATCTATCTATCTATCTATATCTACCTATCTACCCTCTCCCATTCCCCTTCCCCCTATAGACAACTCTAGCACTCTAGCCTTCCCAACCTTTTCCCACAAACTGCCCCACTTGACCGACATAAAACCCTCAGTTGTGAAAGCTGTTCACAGTCTCAAGTTCAGAGAGTGGGTGTTTTATTATTTTATCCATAACAATAAAAATAAAAAAATAACAATAACAATAATATTGATTCTCTTAAAATAGTTTCGATTTTGCCCGCAAAAAGTGTAAATCAATTTTCAAATGAATTATAATGATTCGAAATTAAACATAAAAACGCTATTAACCACTTGATGTATACATCCAATACTCTTTGGACCCATTCATTTGCTGGAAATATTAATTTTTTGAAGTTTTTTAAGATTATTTTAAAAAATTATATTTTATATATATTATAATTAACTAATGATTCATAATTATAGTCTTTGAATTACTATATAACCATAGTTACGATTTAATTTTTTTCGCTAACGTTTTATGATAAGGCTAAACTTATCGGAAATTATAGCTTTTGATTCTCAATTAATGTATTAAAAATTCCTCTTAATTGATGTTTTTCGTTCTAAAAAAGTCATATTATATCTTATCATTTGACATTCTACTACAACACCACCTCTTCCGCAGTTACTGCGACCAACTCCTCGACAAACAGCTGGATGAAAACTGCACCCAACTCATCAGGACCCTTCTCCGCTTCCAGACCAACCTCTATGTCAGAGATCCTCTCAAGGTATCGTTATCAGCACCATCGTCATCCTCATCTTTCTTATCATCATCATCATCATCCTCCATCATCATCTTGTCTTGTCTTGCCTTGTCTTCTTTTTTATCGCATCATTAAGAAGCATGAGAGACCCGACTTAGGGAGGTTATTGGCATGCCCGCATATGTCTAGCCAATCATCATCATCATCGTCATCATCATCATCAACTCAGGCACGCATGCGTAGAAGGTTAGTTTATGGCTTGAGGGAGGTGTGGAAGTTCCTGGGAGTCAACAAGGTTAGAGTATTTTCACTATATTTTTATTATTAATTTACTGTTATTTTTATTTATATTTGTCATTATTTATTATTATATTGATCTCAAAACCATTATCTTCCTCCCACCACATCACCACATCATCATCAACCCACCAACCTACACTAGCCCCATCCAGCATCATCTGTGGCTTTCTCCACACCAACCCATCAACTTTTGAGTCGCAAACCATGCCACCATTCCTACCCTCATCTCCAAAACCACCATTCTTATCGTTATCACCAACTTCACCGCATCATCATCAAGCCCCTCTTTTCACCAGTCCTTCTTCTCACCAGCCCCTCTTCTCACCAGACCCATCAACTTACCTAACACCACCATATCATTATCAACCACTCCACGATCATAACCACCCACCACCACATCCCCCTCCCCCCCTCTTTCCCCAAAACAGATAAAAATGGTGATAATGGCTACTAATATAGAGAGAGGATGTTCAGCTGGAGGCTTGGAGGATAGTGTGGAGAGGGTGATATTGAAATGTAAGGAGAACAACGTCCCTATAGTCTTTTCCATGATCAGGAATAAGTTGGGTGAGTTAAATCGAGGTGGTGTTGGGGTGGTGGTGTTGGTGGTTGTGAGGGGGGGTAGTGGTGGTGGGGGTGAAGAGAGTTGTAGTTTTTGGCGGTAGAGGATTGGGGTGGTGGTTGTTTTTGTTGACTCCATTTTTATCATTATCAACTCCATTATTATCTTTTTCATCATTTCCATCATTATTTTTATAATAAAAAATGTGCTTGGATAAAATAACAATAATAACAACAACAATTAAAATAACAATAATAACAAAAAAGGATACGCCTGTATGAAGAAGGCTCCGGTCAGTGTGTTGGGAGTCATGGGGTGGGAGGGAGCCGAGGTGGGTAGGAGGGATTGGAGGGGTCGGTGAGGTTGGGGTTATTGAGTATTTGATTAGGAGTTTTGTGGGGATTATTTAGTTAGTTACGTTAATTTTATGTTTGATATTTTTTTTAATAAAGATAATTTTTTTAAATTTTAATTACTGTCTTTTTTTTTTGCTGATTTTTTATTATAAGACTAAACTTATCTAAATCTATAGCTTTTTTTTCAATTAATGTATTTAAAAATTTTTCATGTTTGAGGTATTGTTGTTAAAAAATAACTGTTTTATTAAAAGAATTAAAATATTTAAAATAATATTAAATAATATAAATAATAATAATAATAATAATTTTTTTTTGTTCTCATAAGGAGCTGGTAAGGAAGGTGAAAGAAGGAGCAGAAGAGGGAAGATTGAAGTATCGAGAAAAAATCAAAGAGGTTTCTAATGAGATGGAGGAGGAAGAGAAAGAAGAAGATGAGGAGGAGGAGAAGGAGGAAGAAGAGGAGAAAAACGAAGAGAAAGAAGATGAGAAGAAAAAAGAGAAAAAGGGTGAGAATGATAAAGGTGTGAAGCATGAGAAAGACAAAGATGAGAAAAGAGAGGAAGATGATGATGATTATGAGAACAAAAAGGGTGATAATGATGGTGAGGAAGAGGAAGAGAATTGGAAAAAAGAAAAGGATGGTGGTGGTGATGATGATAATATTGATTGTGTTGGTGGCGATAATGAGGATGGTGGTGATGATGATGATGATGAGGATGGTAGTGATGATGATGAGGATGGTGGTATTGGTGGTAAAAATGAGGATCATGATATGGATGGGGGAATCCTATTAACAAAAATATCACAAGAAGAATAAAAAATAAATAAAAAACATCATATGAAGAATAAAAAAACAATAAACAATATCATAAGAAAAACAAAACTAAAAAAATATCATAAAAAGAATAAAAAAAATGAAATAATAAAAAACTTGCATCTCTTATCAAAGCAGTGTTAGAATTGTCTTTGATTTCATTTGTTTTTCTGCATCTATTTAAACACATTAGCCATC
This sequence comes from Pterobdella sp. o SKG-2022, assembly GCA_964035795.1. NCBI lineage: Eukaryota > Metazoa > Annelida > Clitellata > Hirudinida > Piscicolidae > Pterobdella > Pterobdella occidentalis. The sequence continues at coordinate 1,518,800 of OZ038321.1, forward strand.
AAGTATATATATTTTTTAATTTAAATTACTTGTTGTTTTTTTTTTAATATTTCAAAATTATTATTATTGTTATTGTTGTTTTAAATTATCAATGTTGATTATTATTATTATTATTGTTATTGCTACTGTGGATTATTATGAAAAATATTACTGTTGTTAATATTAATTGAACTTGTTGTTATTGTTGTTAATATTAATTGAGCTTGTCGTTATTGTTGTTAATATTAATTGAACTTGTTGTTATTGTTGTTAATATTAATTGAACTTGTTGTTATTGTTGTTAATATTAATTGTTGTTTATTTGAAAAATTATTTTTATGATTATTATTCATTTATTTTCATCTTTATTTTTTTATTTTTATCCTTATTATTATTATTATTATTATTATTATTATCATTATTATTATTATAATAATTACTATCATTAATATTTATTCAAATGATTTTTATTGATGAAGTACAATAGCCTGAATTTAAAAGCAAGGTTAACAAACACAAAGTATTTATTGAAAGACACGAAACTTTTCGTAAGACTTGCTTACATTATCAAGTCTTACGAAAAGTTTCGTGTCTTTAAATAAATACTTTGTGTTTGTTGTCTTTATTTTTTTGACGTTTTAAACGTTTTTAGTTTCTTTTTTTTATAATTAATACAAAATTCAGTTTAAAATGATATTTTAATTTTTAATTTATATTTATATGCATCATAACATCATATCATAAATAATACTGATAAGGATGATGATGGTGAAGAGAATTATAATGAAGATGATGATGATGAGAAAGAAGAAGAAGAGGATTATACTGATGATGATGATGAAGAAGAGGATGATGATGACAGTATAAAATAATGATAATATTACAACTAAAAGTTTCGGATGAATTGAATAAAAAATGCAACCATCTCATTTACGTATTTTTTGATAATAATAATACAAATAATATTAATGATAATGATATAAATAATAAAAATAAGAAAAAATTGACAGAAGTAAGAAAATTATTTCAAGAACTTAATTTTTTATTTTTCCCCTAAAATCCAATTTATTTAATAATGATAATATGAAAAAGTTTCCAAGATGCTCTGGAATGTAGAAGTTTGGAAGCTCGAGAAAACCCAATAACAAAAATGATAATAACAATAATAATAATAAAAATAATAATAATAAAAACAATAATAATAATGATAATAATAATATTCGATTTTTAACAGTGATACCCAACTCAGTGAGTATAAGAAAAACATCATAAAAAATACATGAGATGTCTTTGGGAAGTAGAAACTGTGTTATATTACCTAGATTTCCATTTTAAAACTAATTTAAATATGAATAATAATTAATAGTAATTAATAAATAAATTAACTATTCATTAATCAATACTTATTAATAGCAAGTAATAAATTATTTAAATTTTTATTAATTAATTACAAATTACTATTAATTTACATATTAATTTACATAAGAAAAAATAGTATTTAAAAAACACAAGATGTCTCTGAGAAGTAGAAACACATTATATTTCATAATTTTCATTTTAAAATTAATCCACACATATAATCTTTTTTAGTCAAAGTAAATACTGTAAATCATTTGAACACAAAAGTGAATCTATTAAGTACAAAGCTTTTCGTTAACAAAGTGACATTATCATAAAGCAGTCTCTACACAAGGCACTTGGTTATGTTAACGAAAAGCTTAGTACTCAATAAATTATCTTTTGTGTTCAAATAATTTACAGTATTTAAATATAGTTGTAATTACATATTTATAATTATTTTTTGTTTCGATTGAATCGCATGGATTGGAACGGGAGCATTTGACTGAAGTGATTTGAGGCATACCTGTGACTGCAGGGTATATTGTGAGAAGTACTTTTATTTATGAAAGATGTGTGTAGTTTATAAAGAATGTGTGTATATTATGAAGGCTGGAGGGTATATTATGATTAATGTTTGTATATTATGAAGGATGTTTGTATATTATGAGAAATATTTGGTAATGTGAGTTATTCTTGTATATTATGACTAGAAGTTGTATATTATAAATGGTTTTTGTATATTATATTTAATAATTGTATATTATTATTGTTAATATTTTATTTATAATTTTTGTATGCTATTATTATTATTATTATTACCGTTATTATTATTATTAATGTTCTGTAAATGTGTATTTTGGGTATAATTTGTATATTATAATTAATTGAATTAACATAATTTATCATAATAATTCATAATTATGAAATAAGATTTAAAACTTGGAAAACGACAAGAGATGATTAAGGAATATGATTGGTTGGCTGTAGAATTTTGTGGTTTGTCTGAGTCAGGTGCTATAAATAGTACCAAGAAAAAAAAGAAGAGAAAAAATTTGAATAAAAAAAAATTTTGGGGAAATATTAAAACTTTTAAAAAAATTTTTATAATGAAAAAACTATAAAAAAAAACTGGATAAAAACGTAATTTTTTAAAAATAAAGAAAAAGATTAATTGTTTTCAACTGAAACTAATGAGAATTATTAGAAAAAATATTTGAGTTTGAAGAATAAAATTTGCATTTTCAAGTCGTCTCGCTAATAATCTTAGAAAAATACATCTTAGCTTTCTTGTGGACATGATGATGATGATGATTGTTGCTTTTGTTGAGCGATGAGTGAAAGTGAGTTAGTGTAGTAGGGGTCGGTCTTGTGAAATGTTTGAAAGGTCTGACATCGATTTCCACTTATCCCATATTATCAAAGTCAGTTTAGAATTCAATGCCATTGTGTCGGGAGGAGGTGGTTCAGCAGGTGGCCGATGTATACGAGGACATTTGTAGATGATGATGGTGATGGTGGGGATGATGATAATGATTATTCCCCTCTTTTCATTTCTCTTTGTTTCCCTACGCTTAAAGACTAAAAAATAAATTAGATTACAATAAACAGGCTTCGTAGACGTTACACGCCGTTCGTATAAATGGTTAGTTAGTGAATCGTTGCTAGATTATACCTTTGTTATATACCCATGAATTCTATAGATTTACAAATAATTTTATATAATATGTATTAATACTATTTAATGAAGAATTTCGCGTGAAAATGGTTGATAAAAGTCATTTTGAGCAATTTTAATAAGGAATTTATATAACTCGCAATAAAAGTTACGAGAATAATAAAAATAATGAGACAAAAAATAGAATGATAATGAAAAAACAAAAAATAATAATAATAATAAAACAAAACAATAAAAATAATAATAATAATAATAAACAATAAAAATGATGAAACAATCCAAATGGTGAATAATATTATTTATAGACATAATTAAAAGCAAACGAAACTGATAATAACAACACAAATATAAAATTATCAAAATGATCAATAATGAAAAAAATAAATAATAATAATAATAACTAAGCGATAAAAGTAAAATTGAGATTAACAATAATAAGAATAAAAATGGAACTGTAATAATGAAAACAATGTTTGATCATACGAAATAAAACGAAGAAACTAGGAATAAAAATATGGAAAAACAACAATAATATCAAAAGCAATAAAAAAATTCATAAAATCAAATCAATTACGAGTATGTTTATAGTGGCATTAACTTCAGGAGTTTCTAAACCACATTAATAAAATAAATAATAAAAATAATAATAGCTATATAAAAAAATAAGAATAAAATCAAAACTAAATTTTAAAAAATAAAAATAATATTAACTGCAAAATAATAATAATAATAAAAACAATAATCGCTTCTCGACCCAAGATGTGCAAATCATGTTACTTCTCAGAGCAATGTTTCAGTTCTATGCATGGAGGTGACATTTTGATTTTTTTTTTACAAAAATTTTATTATTATGCTATATTTTATTTTTTTTATTATATTATTTCTTAATTTATTATTTTTATTATTTATTCTGCTATATTTTATTTTTTATTATTTTATTATGCTGTAATTAATTATTTAAAAAATTATTTTTTTGCTATAATTTTTTTTTCTCATTTTTTTGTATTCATAATTGGTTGATATTTTTATGCTGATTAGATTTTTCGTATTAGTTGCATGTCATTTTCTTATATTTCATTTTATTACTTATTTGAAGTTATAAAAAGGTATTTATAGTATAATATTTGTGTTATATATTATTATTAATATTTTTTATTTTGTATAAAATATTTTTTTATTTATAAAGTTTTGCCCAAATAATTTAATATAATATAAATCACAATTATATAGAATTTTTAATTATAAGGCTCGCGCAGAGAAAAATCCAAAAAATAAAAAAAAAATGAAAAGCAAATTAAAAAATTTTTGCGATTTTTAATTAGTAATAAATATAATTATAAATAATATAATTCATATTTTTGAAATTATTTTTTTTTTAATTGTTTCAATTTAAAAAATTTTTTCATGAAAAAAAATAATTTTTTTTAAACTATAAAGCGCTTGAAATAATGTCGAATTTCTAATAAAATACAACAGTTAATCTAATAAACAACAAAAAAAGTGAATTTATGAGACGAAAAGTCAATCAAAATTACAATACAAAGTACTAGTCTGTATATTTCTTTTCTCATGTTTCCTTATCTCTAAATGTCGGTGGAGACAGTCTAAACTGAAAGAACGATGTGTGTGTTTGTGTGTGTGTGTATGTGTTGTGTGTGTGTGTGTGTGCGCGTGAATAAGTGTTATGTATGTTGCTTTTCGTTGCACAGACTTATGAGTTTAAGTTTCAATTGATCCAAAACAACTCTTGCGATTAACCATTGAAAAATTTTGCGTCCTACATTTCAATTTTGAATTTCCATTTTATAATCATTGCTCTATCGAAAAAAAAACAACATAAAAACCAATTAAACAAAATAAAAATACAAACAAAAACAAAAACAAAACATAGAAGATACAGACAACGCAACATCAACACAAACAACCACAGAACATATCTACCCACCAAGCTTGCCGTATACAGTTTTTTGTACACAACGCATAGAATGTGCACTTACTTGCTAGGCTTTTAACGTAAAGAGTTCCAGTCGACGTTATAATTTACTAATTGGAACTTAGTTGTGGATGGTTTCTAGGAAGATTTACTTTGTAAATGTTGCTTTTTGTTGATTAATGTGTTTGACAACTTGTTGATAAGGGAGGTTTTTGTGTAAGAAGATCAACATTTTTTTCTTTTGGTTCCACTCTGTTTTGTTGACTTCATAGTGATCTTAATTTGAAATTTTAGCCGATTTAACTTCTTTATCAAAGTTAGCAATACATTTCCGTTGTTGTATGAAACCACATCATTTAATACATCTTGCTACGTTTTGAAAAAGATTTCACTTTTAGGAAAATTTATAGAAGATTTCAAAGATTTGAGAAATTTATTGAAGTGTTAGTGGGCAAGCATTTTTTAAGACTTTAATAAATTAAAACTCTGAAAAAAAAACTCAAAATGCTGAATACCTACAGCCGTCTGAAACGAACACAACACAACAAGCACCTCAGCGGCGTAAACTCAAAAATTTCTTGGCCATAACTAATATTTCTTTGAAGAAAACCGAGTTTTGATGGAAGAACAGATGCAGACTGTTGAAATCATTAAACAGCCCGGCCAAACCCTGGGTTTCTACATCAGGGAAGGAAATGGAATTGACAAATGGTCTGGTGTATTTGTGTCGAGGATTGCCCAGGGTAGTGTGGTTGCCAAAAACAACCTGCTACAGGTGAATGATGAAATTTTAAGCGTGAATATGGTGGATGTCCAGAAAATGAGTCTTGATGATGTGGTTATTCTCATGTCTATTGCTAAAAGGCTGGTTCTCACTGTGAAGGTTAATAACCATTTGAGGGTAGGGATGAATTCCCCTCACACCGAGGTAATTTCCCCTAGAGAACAGGCTCAAAGAGATGGAAGACAGCCCATCGTTGTGATCAAAAGTGGTTTTAACTCAAGTTACAATAAAGACATGCCAGTAGATGATAAACGCCAAGAGAGGATAATGGAGGAGGATATGGAGAAGCAACTGGTGAGAAGAGACGTGAGAGATGTTTATGGTACCCTGCCCAGGTATAATGTCCCTATGCAACAAACCTTTTCTCAAAACTATTTCCCAAAGCAAGCTTTCATGCTAGGAATTCGTTCACAAAAAATGCCCTCCTTTTCACCCAACCCCTTGGAATATAGGTCTGAGCTAGATTATCTTTACCCAAAAAATCTTCCATTTCAATACATGCACCCTCAAAACCAACTTCAACTAGAGCAACAAAAGTTGCAGCAATTTCACCAACAACAACAACCTCTACAAGAACCAATGTTGCACCGAAGGGCAACATCAGATCAATTGTTTGGCACCCTAGACCACAGCCTTCCTTATCACATTCAAATGGAGTGGTTTGACCAGGGGTTGCTAGCCAGCCAACAGCAACAAGCTATCAGCAAAGATCTGGGGTACAGAAGGCCGATTTCACAGTTTACAAGGGTCCTACCTAACGGCGCTATTTCGAATATTGACCAGTATAGTTCCGACTCGGAAATCACTCCGAGGTACCAGAAGTCAAGGAACAAATACAGGGGATTTTACCAGGTTGGAAGTTTCAAATAGTTTTTGATATTTTTCTTTTTATTTACTATTTATTTTTTTTTTATTTTGTTTTATTTTTAAAATTATTTATTAGTTTTTTTCTATTATGTGTTATTATTTTTTTATGTGTTATTATTTTATTATTTTTTATTATTTTTCAATTATTTTTAAAAATATTTTTATTAGATATTTTTTAATTTTCTATCACATATTAAACTGGTTATTCTTATTTTTGTTTTTATTTTGAAAAACTTTGGTTGTAGCTCTTCAAACGACTTGCTTCTCCTACAAATGTATTTTTCACTTTTGAATAAGAAATAAAAGTCAGAAGACCTCATTTTATCAAAAAAAATAATTTTTTACAGTTTTTGTTTTATAATGCACATATCGAGAATTTATTTAAAACATAATCACAGAAAACAAACATGGAGTTTCCTCGGAACAATGAAATATTCTCACAATCGTTTTTTTTTTGTTTTTTTCTCACAATTGTATTTCATATGTTTTTTTCTCACAATTGTATTAACAAAAGTTTTTTTAAGAATTGCATTTTTTTTTTAAATTGTTTTTTTTAACAAAATTATTTATTTAAAAGTTCATTTTTTTACAATTTTATTTTACAATTGCACTTTTTATAAATTTTTTTTTTTGGCAATTCCATTTTTTTATAGTTTTATTTTTTGCAATTGTGTTTTGCAGACTGTTTCACTTCATATTTGAATTTTCTCAATTTATAAAAGTTTGGTTAAAATTTTTTTCTCTAAAACATAAAAATTTCATTTTTGGACCCTTCTTGTTATTCATAAATGAAATTCATTTATGAATAGCTAAACTAGCTTATTAACAGAAACAATTTGAAACAAGCATTTTCATTAACTGAATAATAACACGAAGCTTTGCGTTATATTTTACTTAAATTTCATATTTTTAGTTTTCGAACAAATAATTTTTAAATGCATTTTTTCTAGCAAAAAAAAGTTGCCAATCTTGGCCTTATTGGGCTCTGTGAATTAATTCCTAGGTTTTTATCCATTCTTTTTCTAGAATTAACAACTCAAATTTATATGAATTTTTCTATAAACTCTTATTTGTCAGTCAATTTAAATTCAAAATTTATTTGGTCGAAGCTAATTGGTAGTTTGAAAATCCTAAAAACTATAAATATCTTTTGAAACTTGCTTTAAACTTTGCAAATTTTTTAAATTCCAAATCAGATTAATTGTATTTATGCTTGAGAACACATCAATATTTCTGATTTCAAAACTAAAAATGTTTTACTTTGGAAAAAAAATTAAATAAAAAATAATTCAAAATAAAAAAAAATTGACCTCAACAATTCCATTAATTATATTATATCAAACTCTCCCTAGTTTCAAACACCATCTTCAAATACTGATAAATTATATATTTATACATCGATAATTGCCTTCTATTTCAATTTTATTTGAAAGAATTTCTCCAGTGCATATTATAGATAGATATACACATTTAAGGTCACACACATACACACACACACACAAACACACACACTTCTACTGCATTTGTCCACCATCCGGCAGGTGCAGAGAATGGTTGCCATTTCTTGTTGTTGTTGCGCATTTTTTCTGGTGGTTTTGAAAACCCTGTCGCTTGAAATTTCTACCACAGTGTTGGCACAAGATTGTTATTGTTGCTTGTTGTGAGTGTTTCTCTCTGATGTGGTTTGCAAGGCCAGCTTTGTTAACTGCAATTTTGTTGCAACCAGAAAAAGAGCATGCCAAACCGTTTAATACCCCATTATTTATGTTAACCTTACCACATATGTTATTAGTATTGTTATATTGTACATTCAGCTCTTTTTTTCGATCTTTCATATCTTTTTCTGATTGTTCTTTATTCTGTTTGAGATCGATTATGAGGGTATTTATGCTTTTCCGCCATTCGATTCTGTTCTTCGCTTTGCTACGCCAACCAGACACCAACCCAATAGCTTTCAAATCGTTATTCACCACATCATGCCACCTATGTTTTTGACCACCTTGACTTCTTTTACCACCACATATTTTACTGACCAATAATTTTTTGGGCCACCGGGAATCTGCCATTCTTTCAATATGACCTAGCCATTTGAGTCTTTTCAGTTGAAGGATTGAAGCTACGCGTTCAATGTTGCCTCTTCTTCTTATTTAGATGTTTCTAACATGTCTCTCATAGAGATTTCACATATAGACCGAACACACTTATTAACAAAAGACTGCAATCTTTGAACATGGTTGCTCAAAGGAGCCCAAGTCTCACAACCGTAAAGCAGGATAGGCATTATAATGGATTTGAAAAGTTTCATCTTCGTTTTCCTTTTTAACTTTTTTTGATACCATATGAGCCTTCCAATACTTCTGAAAGCAATCAATGCTTTACAGATATGAGTATCAATCTCTTCATCTATGGAACAGTCGTTTCGAAGTATACTGCCCAGATATTGATACTGCTCAACTTCCTCAAAATCACCGTCAATTTGATGTACCGACCTGTTGTCAAGATGAGTGTCTGTATTATCAGCTTCAGGCCACACAGCCATTATCTTAGATTTTTGAGTATTAATCTTCAAGCCGTAACGGGTAAATTCTTCACTAAGCGATTGAATAAGAATTCAATACACTTCGATCATTGCTCAATAATACCACATCATCTGCGTACATGAGGATTTGAACCTTATCACTCATGTTGAACTCATGACGGCTGTTGTTTACCAGAGGAGCGTCAAGGTTGTATTGAATATGGACTCCGGCATCAGGATGTTTCATCATGGCAGTCCTTATGATAAAATCTAAAAATAAGTTAAACAGAGTTGGAGCCAGTACATCACCCTGCTTTACACCTGATTCAACCTTGTATTCTTCAGACAACTGACCTTCAAACCGCACCACCCCATATGTTTCCTTATGTAAGGCTTCTATTATACTCACAAACTTCATGAAAGTTGTAGACACGACGCAACACAGCCCAAAGTAGGTTTCTGTTAACTGAGTCGTACGCTTTACAGAGATCAATGAAGCACAAAAAAACCGGTACGTTGAACTCCTTGGCCCGTTGCATCGTTACTTTCGTAGAAAATAATTGATCACAACAACCTCTCTTGGCACGAAACCCACATTGGGACTCACCTAGTTGCTCTTCAACATAATGTTTCATTCTGTTCAGCATCGCTCTTGCGAATACTTTTTAGGCTGAACATAAAAGTGAGATGCCACGAAAGTTATCGCACTCCAACCTGCTACCCTTCTTGAAGATGGGAACAGTTATTTGTTTGGTCCAGTCTGAAGAAACCTTTTCTTCGACCCATATTTGATCTGCAAGCAACTTCAACCATCTAACAGTCTCATCAGCACCTAGTAGCAGTAGCTCTGTACTAATTCCATCAATTTCAGTCGAGCTATTTTTTTTACACTGTTTGAGTGTATTCATTCCTCAAGATAACACCAGTACCTCGTTGGTTGCCACTTTGCTTTACATTCATACCTGAATACACCACGACTGCATCGTCTACATCTAACACATCTGAACCCACCCATTGAACTTCAGCCAACGCCATGACAGACATGCGTTTCATCTTCATTGTTTCAATAACTTTCAAAAGTTTGATGTTGAATTCAGTGGGGTTACCCAGACTTTTTACGTTCCAACAGCCAATATTGTAGAAAACCATTTTGTTCTAAGGATAAAAATTGGTATGTGTCTGACAGTTTATCAGCCTTGTGCAGACTTGCTCTTTATTGCGCTTTTGTTCTGGTTGCTCGAAAGATATCCATTAATTTTGAAAAATTTACCTTTTTACAATTTTGAAATATATATTATGTTAATGTTTTTTTTACCACCGAAGAGACCAATTTCCAAAAAATATATATTTTAATTATGTAAAGTTCACTTTTACGCAATCAACCGCTATTAATCCTTTGTTTCAAAAACTTCACTTTAAAGTTCAAAAACCATTTAAATTAGAATATTTACATTTTATTTTTAAATTGTTTTAATAGCCACGAATTAACTTCTTTTCCACAATTAATATCCTCTTTGAGCGATAGTTGAGTTACGAGTGTCCAGACACTCGTAACTCAACTATCGCTCTATATGACACTATATGATTATAATAGTGTTAAATGTTTATTTTTACAGTTATACGATATATAATAGTAAGGAATTTCACTTTTTAACTAGGTTTAAATCCAAAAATTAGCGGAGCCGTGTTAACGTACGATCGAGCACACACACACACACACACACTCCATCCCAACAGCCACGCGGCATGGCGGACCTGGAAATGAATCAGTTCCAAACCAATTACTCTCTGTCTAGGTCGGCAGGGTTGACGAAGAACAAGCTGTCTGAGTGGGGTTCGTTTGACGTCTGGGTTTTTGTTTTTTTTATTAACTTTTTTCATTTAGAAATTTTTTTTATTTTTTGTTTTATTTTGCTATTTTTTCATCTTTTATTCATTTTTATTTTTTCTACTTTCGATTATCCATTGTTCAGAGACATCGTATGTATTTTTCTTCAATATTCTGTAACGAAAAACATCAAATAAGAGGAAAAATGAAATTTTTCGCTAATGTTTTATGATGAAGATAAACTTATCGGAAATTATAGCTTCCGATTCTCAATTAATGTATTAAAAATTCCTCTTATTTGATGTTCTTCGTTACAAAATATCCATTGTTATTATTACTTATATCTTCATGTTATTTTTCCTTTATGGACATATAATAGAAAATTTCAACACATTTTTTCATAGCATTTTATGTGGTATTTGAGAAGCGAATGCTGTCTTGTTTTCTTCCATTATTTTTTCAAATTAAATACAGTAGTAAATAAAAGTTACTTGGAAATGTTGATGGTTTGAACTCTATTTTACCAGTTTTTTCATATAAAATTAACTTTTCAAAGCTTAAAAACTAATTATTTTTATTTGTTTTTTCTTCTTTGGAATATCTGATATAAACGTCGACTGAGTCTACAATACTGACAATTTTTCGCATTTATTTTTTGTAAAATATTGTTTTTTTTTCTAACTTCTATTAATATTCAACCAAGCATAATGATGATTCAGCATTTTATAGACATCATTTTTTTAAATTTTTTCTGAGAGATTTTTTCATTGATAAAAACAACAATTACATTAAACTTGATCTCAAAATAAAAGGTTTTTGAGGTAAATTTATTCCAAAATATAACTATAATTTTTAATATTTCAAGCCATAAGTTAGTTTTATGTTAATGTAATGTAATGCCGAATTTAATGTAGCGAAAACACACTCTGGAACAGGTGCTAATTGTCGGCCCACGCGGGATCGAACCCGGTAACTTTAGATAATTAGTCTAATGCTCTACCAGTTGAGCTATAGGGGTGACAATTGATAATTTAAACATAATAGTTTAAATCAACTCATCAATGAAAAGTCCTTCATATTGATGTCTGAAACAAAAAAATAATGGTACTTGTTCCTGTTTCAGTGTCTTCTTCTAGATGCTGTTTTTTTAAATTGTTAATTTCATTCCATCTCTCCAAGTTTTATTCCCGAACTGTTAATTTTATTTCCGAAATGTGCTGTTTCCATTGAAATTAAATTTTTTTTATCGAAATTTTCGAAAAACTCACTTTTAAAAAATAAAATTTTTTTGTTTTGCAAACTTCAAAATGTTAAAATTTTAAAATACGTTTATTTTTTAAGAATGTCTTTTGATAAGCTCAACTTTAAATCATTTTATAAACTTACCCTTCTCCTGGTTGCATGTTGAAGTTTTATAATAAAGCTAAACTCACAATAAATGTTTCAAAAGAATAATCATTTTAAAATTTGCCCCATTTTCGAAGCTAAAAAACGAGTTATTTTCGAAGAAAAATGAAATTACATGAAAAAAAATAAATAAAAAAATAAGTTTTCACATTAAAATGAAAATCTTCATTACCTTCTTCTTCTTCTTAAAACGTCATTAAAATCTTCCCGAAGGTTCCTTTGCAGACCTAAGCTCTTTGAGTTTGTATGAAGGGCCCCAAGGAATGCCAAACTACCCCCAAACCCATTTCAACGTCCCTCTTCCTCAAAAAGACTACAACACATGGCTAGATCAGCGCTTGCTTCAGCAGTTTTCCAACGAACAATCTCTTATGTCAACTTCAGTTTCGAAGCCCGTACTCAGCCATGCGACTCAAATGCTGCAAAGTAAAGGGACCGGGATGCAACCTCAGTTTCAGGCCACAAGACTCACCAGAAAACTGAGCACCGATTCGCTTCTTGATTACAACATCTATAAGATGGAAGATTCAAAAAATGATTTGACAACTTCACAAAAGTCAGATAACAGGTTGGGTAGTTGGATTTCTTCTTCAGATGCTCCCTATTCCAAGCCCTCAAGATCCTCATCAGCTTCCAAACAAAAGTCTCAATTCTCACATTCTCTTTCTAGACACAAACAAAACACGTCACTCAGCTCATCAACATCGAACTCACTCTCATCAAACAAAATCAACACTCATCTAGTTTCAAATTCCTCAAAAAACAGAAGCGGCCAGCTGTCTCGCATGCCTCTGAAGATTCAAATGGAAGACTTTATGGAATCTCCATCGATAGATCTGTCTGAAAACTCCCCTTCTTTAACAGGCCTGCTGAGGGTGAACGTGCTGTGTAGTTACGGCCTCAAATCCACCAAGACAGCCCTAAGAGATCTATACTGTGTTATCGAAGTAAACTCGATGCCAGTCGCCAGAACAACAGTGAGAACGGGAGCGTTAAATTTTGATTGGAATGAAGATTTTGACTTTGAGGTGTGCAAGATACATAAAATGCAGCTCCTTCTTTACAGCTGGGACTTGGACTCCAAGCACCAACTCTGTTTCACAGCCTCCACTCCCATCGCTCATGTCATTTACTCACAACTCCAAAAATCAAAAAAACAAAAAACACAAGAATCAAAAAATATAGAAAAAACAATTTTTCCAATAAAACTAGCCATTAAACTTGAAGCCAAAGGTATTCTCTACACAGAAATATCTTTCCTAGATAGCAATGTTATGTTTTCACGTAAAAAAACCAACAAGAAAAATGGAGTTTTTGGCGCTGAACTGAAAGAAGTAGTTTCAAGAGAACGAAGTGGTTTGAGCGTGCCATTATTGGTGCAGAGATGTGTTAGGGAGGTGGAAAACAGGGGCCTATCGCAGTTGGGTGTGTACCGCTTGAGTGGATCAAACAAAAGAAAACAACAGTTGAGAGAAGATCTGGAGAAAAATCCCAAACTGGTAGATCTCAGTTCGGACGGGGTTTCTGACGTCAACGTTATCACAGGTCTGTTGATGTTTCTGAAGTATTTTTATCGCTAATATTTTGTTATTTTTTATTGTTACTTTTATTTTTTTTATTATTTTATAAACAAATTAGATAAAATAATTATTATATTATTTATATCATTATGTTTTAATTATATTAATATTTATTGGTAATACTAGTATTAAAGAAACAATCGCATAAAGCATTCTACACTAGTTATCTGATAATGAGATAAAATTATATCAAAATTTTTCATGCCAATAAAAAATTCAAAATTGACAAAGTTTTTTAGTTCGCAATTTAAAATTGTTTTTTATAATTATTACTGCTAAAAAAAACTACCAATATTTTTTTTTTTAAACAAAATTTGCTTTTCATCATATATGCTATATTTTTTCCAAGCTTTTAAACATAGTTTCTCTCACTGGAAGTTATTTTCTAAAGCAAAAAGTGAAACAGCTCCATGGAAATTTAAACCATCAAGTTGAACTAAATTTAATTAGCACTACTGAGGCTTTTTCAATACTCTCAACACAAAAAAAACAACAGTAAACAACAAAAAATCCAACACTGCAACAAAAAATATCAACACTGAACAATAACAAAGACTCTCAACATTCACCCAAAACAACAATATCAAAAACTCTCAACATTCAACAAAAATAACAATAACAACAACTTTCAACACAAAACAAATACACAACCTAAATTTTTTTAAAGACATCGTATGTTCTTTCGTAAACTTGAATTCTACCAGTAAACTTCAAATTATGAGGATTTATAAGAACACGTAGAAAAAAATTTTGTATTCAGCTAAAATTTTCAACAAGTAAAACCTTGTCATAATTCATTAGCAAAGTTGTAGAGAAAAGTAGAGAATTTAAACGGAAAAACCATAGACAAGAAAATTATTAAATTATTTAATATTGTTTTATTTTATAAGATCCATTTTAAAGTATTTATGAATGGTGAAATTATTGTTTGATGTTATAATTTGGAGTTAAATTCTCTACTTTTTGGAGTATTTGACTGCTTTGTTAACAAAGCCTTTCTGTGTAAGGAAATAATGCTTTCAGGTATAGAAAAAATAATTAAATCGGAAAGCTTTGTTGGAAAAAACACACGCAATATCATATTTTTAACGTTTCTATAACTAGATACTAATAATAATAATGTACGAAGTTTATTATAGTGATGTTTAACCCAGGGAGTTTCAAGATACCTATTATAGAATTGTTTTATATAATATTACGAAATGTGTCAAACAATCTTTCAACCCTGCCTAATTTAACTTCTGAGTCCGACCCAGTATGAGTTTAAACTCTCTATCTACAAAACACACACACACCCAACCTTCAAACCATTTCTTATGCATAATTTAATATAATGCATAATTATTAATATAATTAATTTAATGCAGTATTTATGAAGCACTTTTCCTTATAGATCAAAGCGCTTGCTACAAATTTAATGTAACGAAAACACACTGTGGAACAGGTGCTAATTGTCGGCCCACACGGGATCAAACCCAGTAACCTTAGATAATTAGTCTAATGCTCTACCAGTTGAGCTATACGGGCCGACAACAACCCGCAAAACACTAACACACGCCAACTAAACCACATTTAAAAAATAAAACTCCAAAACACATGATCTAAGCCACATAACACACACCAACTAAACCACATAACACTCCAAAACCTACCTTCTCCCTCTCTCCCATATACAGGAGTATTGAAAGATTATTTTAAAGAGCTCCCTGAACCACTATGTACCACCAGTCTCCACGAAATGCTTTTGGATGCATTAAGTGTACAGGTGCCTGGAGATGTGGAGGGAAATACCCAACTCATGTTGGGGATCTTGGAGTGTTTACCCAGAGTCAATCAGGTATGGCGGTGGTAGGAGAAGATAGGGTCGGATAGTACTAGGAGCATGGTGTGGTGAGATGAACTAGAAGGAGGTATTAATAGAGGTGTGGTATGCTGTAATAAACTAGATAATAAACACGTACTTGGATGGAGAGGGAGATAGGTTATAACGGGGTGTTCGGGCTGTGTTGTAGATAGAAATGAATAATACCAGAGATGTGGTAATATAGAATATATTTTTACCCAAAGTTTATTTGTTTTTTTTAATTATTTTATTATTGTTCTTATTGTTATTTTATTCATATTTCCTTTTATTATTATTTTTGTTATTAAATTATATTTTTACTATTTTCATTATTAAGGTTAAATGTTTATTTTTATTATTGTTATTATTATTTTTATTTTCATCAAAAACAGGATACTCTAGCTTTCATGTTAGACCACTTAAAGAAAGTCTCAAACAACTGCGAAACGAACAAGATGACAACTGAACAGATTGGCCAATGTCTAGGACCATGCCTCATCTGTCCACCACCTCTTGACGACTCTCCCCTACCTTCAGACCTGCTTCAGAAGCATGCTCAACTTCTACAATGTCTTCTTGATATATGGCAACAAGAAGCGCCTTTGCTCACTACAGGTTGGTGTTAGGAGATGAAGGGCTTGAGGTGGTAAGAAGTGGGGTTAATGGTTAGTGGCTGGTAAGACGTAAATGGGTTGAAGGTGGAAGTTGGGAGTTGAGCGGGTTTGGTTTTAGGTGTAGAGAAGGTTTGGTAGTAAAGAGGTTAAGGGTTGGATAGAGAAAAATCAGCTGGGTTAGAAGTAGGTGGTGACTGGGGGGAATCGAAATGAGGAAGGTTATGTAGTTAAAGGTTATGGGGTTGAAGTGTTTGGAGGAAGTTGTGCTGTTGAGGAAGGTTGGCGGGGGATGGTGGTTGTAAATAAGGGTTTTAAAGGTTTGCTTGTAAGGGGGACAATGGTTGTTTGGGTTGTGCGGGGATGGAATTAAATTGATAATCTTAGCTTTGAATTAGATTGCAAAAGCCTTTCTCATTATGTATTGTTTTGTATTTCTTTTTCACATACTGTATTTTTTTGCATTCTATCAAGTTTTACCCTAATAACTTGACTAATTTGTAATGCATTGTATTAATTTGTATTGTATTAATTTTTATTTGATTAATTTTTATTGTATTGTAAACTACACTTGAATCAATTCAACCAAACACCCACAGATCAAGCGAATACCAGCAAAGGACAAGAAGATACAACCAGCTCTATATAACAATCATTACGTCTAGGACATAATATCTATGAGACGTAATTTTTAGCAAAAATTTACTTCGTATATCTGATCATTTGATTAATTTCCTATTTATTTTAGTCTTAGTCTATCTAACTTTTATTTTTTTTTCTAGTGATAGACATAGTTTATATTTTAGACCTGGTCACTTTATACTTGTGCATTCCAAACGACTAAATAAAATTTTTTCATTCTTGAAAGTTATTTGGGTGTTAATATTTTGGGGGTCAGAAAGAAAAAAACCAGTTGTTGTTATCATTAGAATAACAGGCTACTCCACTCAATCACTTATCTATTAACCTTATTTGTACAATTTTCAAACAAAGTTCACCTGGAATAATGACAAAGTTGAATTTGTCGAAATTTCAGTTTTTTTATGATAAAATTATTTTTAAAAAAACTTCATTCTGTGAAGAATAAAAAAACCGAGGTTTTCCAATGTAAGCTCCACTGTTAAGAAACCTATCCGGCTGATTCCTTCCAAGCTAATAATTCTCATCCCATTATGCTCTGTTATGTATTGTTTGACATTTATATAAGACTAGATCTAGAATTTAACCTCGTACCTTTGGGTTTAATGATATATTTTTGAGATATATAGATGTTTATTCTGTTTTCATAGTTTCCTGTTCACATGGAGAATCGCCCTGTGGAACCACTCAATTGCGCAACTGAAACACCAGATAGGGTGACCTAATGGTCGAATTACCACCTAGTGTTCTTTGAACAATTCTCATCCCATTATGCTCTGTTATGTATTGTTTGACATTTATATAAGACTAGATCTAGAATTTAACCTCGTACCTTTGGGTTTAATGATATATTTTTGAGATATATAGATGTTTATTCTGTTTTCATAGTTTCCTGTTCACATGGAGAATCGCCCTGTGGAACCACTCAATTGCGCAACTGAAACACCAGATAGGGTGACCTAATGGTCGAATTACCACCTAGTGTTCTTTGAACACACAGAAATTTATTTCTCAAATAAGTTTTTTCGTCAAAATTTCTAAAAAGCCTTTAAGCAAGTTTCCAGGAAAGAAGCCCACTGGAAAAAGTGGATAAGTTCTCTACTGAACGTTTCCAAGCCGTAACTTTATATAACAAATAAATTACACAATTTTAAACTCTTTTAATTCTCAATAGCCCAGACTATGAGTGTTCAAAATTTTTTAAACAGCATATAGGTCTTTGGGTATGGTATGTGCCTGAGAAATGAATCTTCTCAGTAAACAAAATTTCAAACATGAAAAGGTTTCTGAAGATTTTTAAAACCCATTACTAAATGTTGATAAGTTTATCTTTATCATAAGCATTTTTCAAGTTTGAAACTTTATTTTCTCTTTATGTGTATCTGTAGTAGCCATTTTCAAATTTAAATCAGAAAGGAAGTTATAAACGCATTAATGAGAGTAATATGTGCATGATAAATCCAATAACAAAATGAAATTATTATTTGGAAATAATTATTTTGTTAATTAATTATTAAAATAATTTTACAGCAATAAAATTATATTCAAAAAATAATATCAAAAATAAGATAAAAATGGAATATATAATGATATAATAAAAAATAATATAAAAACATAAAAAAACAATATTTATACTAACAGAAAACTTAATTTTTCAATGAATATATCAATATTTGTACTTCCACTTGATAATGTAAGTTCATCTTACGAAAAGCTTCGTGGAATAAAATAAACTCCTAAAAGTGTTTTCATTTGAATATATATAAGAACTGATAATTAACATTTTAGTGGTATATTTAACCTTATCACTGTAACTTATTTGGTTATCAAATCTTTTAAATTTGATGTGTTATGAATTCTTCAAATAACTGATAAAAAGAAAATTAAGTGATGACTAAGTGACTCGGTGATAAAATTAGTGAAAATAAAAATATAAAAAATAAAATAATAATAATAAAAAGATATTATTATTATTAAAAATAATTTTGTTAAATTTAATAAATAAATTTAAAAAACGAAAGAAATGTAATAATTGTTTAAAAATGATACAAATAATATAAGTAGTAATGATATTACATAAGTGGAAATGAATTCTTGTAGAAAACACTATTATCTACATGAATAATGAAGATAATAACAATAATAACAATAATAACAATAATAACCTAAATAATAATAACAACAATAATAACCTGAATAAGGATTGAAAAAAAAAAAATAAAACAATAACAATAATAAGAAGAGCGATGATAACAAGAAAATCAATATCAATAATAATAAAAAATTTTCCAGAAAATCCTTTGACAACCTTCCAACTACAAAAAAAACAACAACAACAATTCCTAAGCGCCTTCAAAGCATCTGCTATTAAACTCGTCATTTCTTTCGTAAGCAATGACGTCATCCTTTCTTGTTTGTTTACATTTGCAGAAAAAGCGGTCTCCATCGGAGTTTTGTCTTATTATCATTTGATTATTATTGTTGTTGTTGAAATTATTATTATTATTATTGTTATTAATTTTTATATAATTATTATTGTTTTTTTGATTATTATTTTTATCACCATCCCTTATCGATTCCACCCAGCTCATATAATAACTACCTTTCTCGCCATATTTATTTCCACCAAAATCTAAAACATTTTCTGCAGTTTCATAGTTGTTTCCATCAGTAATACCCCTGTTACTAACATTGGAGGTTCCACTAATTTTTGCCCCAGCAATTCCATTAAAACTCCATAGATTTTTTTCATCATAGTTTTTACTCCCATCCTCACCAATAACTCCTTCATAACCTTTACCCTTATTTCCACCTTTATGTCTACTCCAATCTTCACCATTACCCTCATTTCCATCTTTACTACCACCATCTCCACCACCATCCCCACCACCACCCCAACCCCCCTCACCACCACCACTTTTAGACGTATAAGCCACACATTCATTACCCCCTACACAAGCATTTTCTTGGCACACATTCTTGCATTTTACTACGTTGACTCCTTTCACGCCCACCTCCATCAGATCTAACACTTTGGTGTCGATTATGATCTGGGAAGAAGGTCAGGGTTTGTGTTGAAAAAATATTTTTTTGTTGGACATAATATTGTTATTTTGATATTTTCTATTATTTATTTCTATTGTTTTTATTATTTATTTCTATTGTTTTTATTATTTATTTCTATTGTTTTTATTATTTATTTCTATTGTTTTTATTATTTATTTCTATTGTTTTTATTATTTATTTCTATTGTTTTTATTATTTATTTCTATTGTTTTTATTATTTATTTCTATTGTTTTTATTATTTATTTCTATTGTTTTTATTATTTATTTCTATTGTTTTTATTATTTATTTCTATTGTTTTCATTCTTATTGTTTTTATTGCTTACTGTTTTTTTAAGGTTGAGGGGTCAAATGACTTAACCATTTTCATAACAATCTTACTTTCCAATGATAAATGTGATGAAATTATTCTTATTATTGAAATATTCATAAAATAAACTACAATCATAAAAACTGAAAACAAATTCTTACATGTCTAACACAGCCTACGTAAGACCCTAGATTAGACGGGGCCCTGACAGGTAATTTATCCATCTCTGGGCCCCCACTCAGAAATACTTCAAAGGACGGTGAGGTTGTCAGATGCATGAACTTTCCTATAGAAATAATACTTAGGGTCTCGACGTTGTTAACGGTTAGGGTCACTTTGCGGAAAACTTTTTGGATTTTGATTGTGTGCCAGTGGCCTAAGTGGAGTTGCAGGTTGCTTCTGATGTTGGTGGGGTTGTGGGTTGAGGTTGGTGAGAGAGGCTTGAAGCATGGAAAAAAAATTATAAGGCAAATTTTTATGGTTGAAAACATTTTCTAAAAAGATTAAACTTATAAAAAATTGAAGAGTTTTGAGCACTGATTGTTTCCATTATAAAGTACGAAGCTTTCCATTAACAGTGTAACAAACCTGGAAGGGTTACACTGTTAACGAAGAGCTTTGTACCTTGTAATAAAAACTATCAGCGTTCAAAAACCTCTTCATTTTACTTTGGATCAAGAAAATCATCATCCAAATCTTCGGTTGTTTTACATAGGAACAAAATAATAGACAACACACACAACAAATTTTAGAGTAAATAGACTGAATACACAAATACACCAAAAAATTATAAATAACCACTTTATAAAATAGCTTCCACCGCCAAAATCAAACACGAGCTGAGCTTTAGAATCTTGTAAGGAAACTGATAAAAAATCTCCCACAGAAGTGGTCCAACTGCCAGCGTAAAACAACACCCCTCTAGCGGTTTCTGGTCTAAATGTCAGTGTAAAGTTGAAGGAGGAGCTCTTGAAATAACTTTTGAAGTGTGTGGTAGAGAGTTTTAAGAAGGAGTTTGACTTGAAGTGCACAATTCCCAAGAGTCTTTCATCTATGTGTAGTTGTGGGGGTGTTGTGACTGAACAGCTGGGATAAAAACTAGGTTATCAATAAAAATATTAATAATATAAATGTAATTTTGAAAAAATAAATTAAAAAATCAAAAAAAATAATTAATTGAATAATAAAAATTAAAGGTGAAACTAGTAATGAGAATTGCAACGAGAAAAAGAGTAAAATATAAATACAAAACAATAAAATAATAAAAATTAAAAAAAAAATATAATAAACAATAAAAATAAGAAAAATAATGAAAATATTATCAGTAAAAAAAATGATAACAATAGAAATAAAAGAACAATGAAAAAATAATAGCAATAAAAATAAGAAAAATAACAAAAATAATAATCTACAGTATTGGCAGGAGCTGCCATAGAAATGAAGAGGACAGAGGCAGGTAGATTTCTTGCTGGTCAGGGTCAAGTGACACTCTCCACCGTTCAAGCATTTTCTATCTGAACATAAATGCTTCTGTTTCTCCCGGAAACAGGAATCTATGGGGGATGTTCAAGGAGGGTTAAAGGAAAGGGGGAAGGGTTTAAGAATAAATGATGAGGGCTTATGTGTGAGGTGGAAAGTGAAGGTTAGGAAGGTGAAAGAGTTTATGTGGTGAATGGATGGGTTGAAAGGGGGAAAGGAAGATTATATGTGAGGTGATAGAGCTCATGAGGGAAATGTATTATTATTAGAAGTTATGAAAAATATAAGATGAAGATTAATATCAGTTAAGAAAGAAGAAAACCATACTGGAACTCAATGAATTGAGAAAAAATCTTTGAAAAAGAATAATAAGAAAAAATCAACCCACCTACATTCATCCCACCAATAGCATCTCCATAAAACTCATTACCCTTTCTAACATCTAGGTCTCTATCGTCCACCACCACCCTCCTTACACACCCAACCAGGCCATGTTTGAGGGTCAATGTGTGTTCTAATTGGCTAATGTTTGGATGGCCTCCTAGGTAGAAATTTCTACCCAGTGATATCATTGTGAGATTTGTCTGTAGTGGTGATGATGGAGAGAGGTTGAGATGATGAGGGTGGTAGTGGTGATGATGAAGAGGAGTTGAGATGATAAGAGTGGTGGTGGTGGTGATGGTGCTGGTAGGAGAGTGTTGATTGGGGCGGTAGGGGGAAGTGATGATGATGATGGTGGTGGTGCTGGTAGTGGTGGCTGTGGGAATGATGGTAGAAATGATGGTGGTGAAGATGGTGGATTAGAGATAAGGGTCACAACAGTGATAGTATGGTGATTGGAGTATGATAGTGGTGGTGGCAGTTTGGTTGTAGAAGGGGGTGATGGTGAGAATGGTTCTGGAGTTGTTGGTGGTAAGACTGCGATTGTGGGAAAGGGTGATGGTGGAGATGTTTCTGGAGTTTTTGGTAGTGATGGTTACTACAAAATGCAAGGTGTTATTAAAGATAGTACTCTAGTAATATTACAATAACTTGCATAATTGACAGATATCCAGTCTCCAAAAGCTTTGCGTGCAAGTCCCTGATGATCTTTTACAAAAATTCCGTATTTCACGTAAACTCGCCCGCGCCGCCATTAACAAGTCACGTGCTGATTATCTTAATCTGTCGCTATCTTCAGCGACACCTAACTCCAAAGCCTTTTGGAAAACAGCAAACTCCGTACTTCACAGGTCTCCTCCACTTCCTCCCCGGACTCCTGCGGAATATGATCTTTTTGTTGAAAACTTTAGCACTTTTTTCAAGACTAAGATTGAGTTGATTCATAGCTCGTTACTGATCACTAATCTTCCCCGTCAGCCTTCCTTAACTGACAGTGACCAATCAAATCTCTCATTTTTCTCACCTCCTAGTGTTGACGAAATCATCAAATTGATCAATTCTCTCCCAAATAAATCCTCACCTTTAGATATAATCCCTGTTTTCCTGCTGAAGCAGTTTTCCGGCATCTTCGCCTCCATTATATGCAAACTTTCTGCTCTTTCCTTTTCACAGGGTATTTTTCCAACTTCATTCAAAACGGCGCAGATAACCCCTTTACTGAAAAAATATAACCTAGACCCCATGCAACCATCCAATTATCGTCCAAGTTCAAACCTCAGCACCATCTCAAAAATTTTAGAAAGGGTTGTTCTCAAGAGATTATCCTCTCATGTTCCTGTACTGCGTAACTTCAACCTTTTCCAGTCGGCGTATCGCTCTCATCACTCAACGGAAACTGCGCTTTTGTACATCACTGACAGCCTCCGCAATATCTGTGCTACCGGGTCTGCGGCCGTCTTGGTGTCTTTAGATATTTCAGCAGCTTTTGACACCATTAATTATCCAAATATGCTGCATATCCTTGAAGACTACTTTCACATTTCTGGCATTGCTTTATCCTAGCTTCAGTCCTATCTCTCCAAACGCAAGCAATTTGTTAAAATAAGCTGCTCTTCTTCTACCCCTGTCTCCCTTTGTTTTGGTGTTCCTCAAAGTTCTGTTCTTGGGCCCATACTCTTTTCTCTTTATACTTCTCCTATTAGCAAAATCATACAGAAGCACGACGTTCTATATCATCAGTTTGCTGATGATATTACTCTCTTTACAGGCGCCTCTTACCTTGATCTTCATCCCAGCCTCACTAAGATATCTGAATGCATCACTGAGCTCAATCTTTGGTTTTCTAACAATCAGCTCATGTTGAATCCTAACAAAAGCGACGTGATGTTTGTCGGCAGTCCCATACTCCTTTCCAAATCCAATCTTCCCACTGAAGTAATCTTTGACGGCACTACTCTTTCCGTAACGTCCAAACTGAAGATACTAGGTGTAACTCTTGATTCTAGACTCAACTTTACACACTTTGTCTCTCAGATCATACAAGCATCCAACTTTCATCTCTATGCGATCAGACAGGCACGCAAGTTCCTACCCTTTGACACTGCCGCTGCTCTGATCATCTCTTTAATTCTTTCAAGGATTGATTACTGTAACTCTCTTCTTTGTCGACTCTCGAACTGTCTTATTTCTAAGTTGCAATCTCTCCAAAATCGTGCTGCTAAAACCGTTCTTCAAGCCGACTACTATTCTTCATCTCGCACTTGTCTCGATCGCCTTCATTGGCTGCCGGTCGTACAAAGAGCCCAGTTCAAGTTGCTATGGCTCACCACCAACACCTTATATTTTAATCAGCCGGCTTATTTATATGACCGTCTTTCCATTAGACAGACTCCTGAGTCTCTCAGGTCTTCGAACTCTGGTTTATGGCTACATCAGCCTGTCTCTTCTAACCCTTTTTTATATCGCTCCTTCTCGCATATCGCCCCTCACTTATGGAACTCTCTTCCACGTAATCTCCGTCTTTCACCTTCTCTTAAAGTTTTTCGCAAGCGTTTAAAGACGCATCTTTATAACCAAATTTCTCTCTCATAGCCCTTCTGATTAGAACAGCGCCTCTGTAGCAAACCTAGTTTGCAAACTGTGCGCCCTACAAATAATAATAATAATAATAATAATAATAATAATAATAATAATAATAATAATAATGTTGATTAATTATTGAGTCAAAATTTGAAAAATATTATTTAAAAAATAGAAATATCTTGTTTTTAATATATTATTTAACCACCAACATCACTATATTTAGTAACAACTACGTCATCGTTCAGCGTCAGCCAATGGCGTTTGAGCTTCCTTTTAACTTCCACTACGTTCCACTCATTTAGTCTCACTTTCGTTTGGGATTTTACTTCCGTTATTTCTGAGCCAGTGTTGAATCTGGAAATGGTTATAACAAATTACATGAAAACTGATGGTTGTATAATAGACAGGTTTTTAAAAAATATCTTTTCTACATTTTTTTTTCAATTTGAATTTTTTAATTAAAATGTTATATTAACAATTATTGTTGAATTAATTTGATCTGACGGAAATTATAATAATCTAATAATTATCATTTAATATGATTTCTTATTATTAAATCAATTATGGTATTAATTATTGATTTTATTATTATTTAATTAAAATGCATTAACTAATGAATCAAATATATCGTTAAATATTGATTGAATAATTTGATTGATTAGAAATCAATATATGTTTGAGTTTTTCTCATTTTGAACAAATTCTATTTGTCTAAAGATTTGCGAATAATCGCATTAACAATTTGTTTTTGTTGCGCTATATAAATAACTAAGTTAAATGCCAGAAACAAAATAAGGGCTTGAGGAATTGTAATTTTTTTTAATTGTGTAGCGTAACTGACATATGAGGTATTTAATATGAGAAGAATATAATAAATAGGACTAACTAAAATCATTGAAGCAATTAAAAAATAAAATTTAAAGAAAATGTAATATAGAGCAATAAAATTGTAAATATATAAAAAAAATTACGAAAAAATAAAAATTAAAAAAAATGGAAAAACAAAATCTAAAAAAAAATTACAAAAAAACCAAAAACAAAAAATGGATAAAACCATTAACAAATCATGAAAAAAATAAACAGAATTACAAATAAATAAAATAATTGCAGCGCTAAAAAAAGAAAACAATCACAAGACACCCCTCGTTTCATTTGTCAGGGATCCCATTGGGCACAGAATCTAATCATGACAAGTGTAAATCCCACTAATTTGATTTGTTCTCGGGTCCGGTTATCGCAATTTATTTGTGAAATACGTCCCAATGTGTCTTATTTAAAATTTTTTTCTATTATATTTTTGTTTGATGTTTGGTTTTCGGCGCTATATAAATAAATTTGATTATTATTGTTGTTTTTATTAATATTTTTACTATTATTATTACTGTTATTCCTGTTTTTGTTTTTATTATTATTTATATTTTAATTAAGGTTTTTTGAAATTATTTTTTGTATTATCTTTGTTCTTTTTATCTCTTACTCACATTCTTATTAATCCATCTTTACTTATTTTCTTTTTTTTTTGTTGATTCCATTGATTTTATTTTTTATAATTTTTTTTCTAAATATTTTTTCATTTATTTTTTTTATTTTTCTTATTAATTTTTAGTATTATTTTTTTTATTATTATTATTGTTCCTACAACCACAATCATCAGGCTTTTTCCACGTGGCTGCCTCACAAACAATGAGCGATTGTTGCGAAACTTTTATTTATGATTCTATTAGGAATAATTTAATCAATAATAAAAACTATTAATAAAAATAATAATAAAATGGTAAAAATAAAATATTCATTATTATCATCTTTTCCATCACTATCATCACCATCATTCTCAGCAAAATAATGCTCATAGCAATAGCTTTACAATTTTATAATAATCATTAAAATAAAAGCCCTCCGACAAAATTGAGCAAAAACAAAGACTGATTTTTATAAAATAAAATAGTTCACAAAGCTTACTGTGAATTTAACTTAGAGTTTAGAGCTTAAATTTTGAATCAAAACTCCTTGTTTTTGTGCATAAGTTTTATAATTTGTCTTTATTCTTGGTTATTTAATAATTTTATTGTAATTTTCAAATTAAAATCTTTGAAAACAAAAAAAATTCCAAATAAAAATAATGAAAGACTTGTTTTTTATTTGAAAGATTAGAAAAAGTGATTCGAATTTAAATTCATTTTTAAATAGATAACGTCACTTAAGCTACGTGGCAAGATTTAATTTAGAAAAAAATAAACAATTCGAAGACCTTGTATGTTACAAAAATAAAGAAAAAAAATGATGAAAAATTATAATAAAAAAAAAAAAAAATTAAAAATAAAAATAGAAAAATAATTAAAATAAAAAATTATTGGAAAAAAATAAATGAATGAAATTTGGATTGAACGATAGATTTCAAAAATAACAACAATAAGAATTAAAAATACAAAATGAAAAATGTTTTTTATCTTTTGAAGTTCATTTTTAACTAAAATATTCGAAATATTCATTTTATTTCAATTCTAAACACCGAAAAATGCATGAAAAAAAATTTTTTCCAACCATCAAAAGCTGTGATCGTTTCCTCTCACCGAAAAACTTTGCATAATTAGAAATTAAAAATTACGCTATAATAACTATTGATAAAGTATTATGAGCAATATATGCTTTATTATTGTTATTATTATAATTATTATTATTATTATTATTATTATTATTATTATTCATTTTCAATTTTAATTATTACATTCATTATTATTTTATTGAAGTTTAAATTTTTTTTGCTTTTTTGTTTGTAGGTGGGCTGGCAATATATTTTATAATTTATTCATAAGTTACCTCTAGTGATTTCTGAGATTGAGAACTGTTGAATCGGATTTTACAACTAAAATACTCTCGAGAAAAAATTCTCAAAAAAAGAATTTTTTTAATCCGAAAAACCCAACCAATCTTTCTACCCATCAACCCAACCATTCACGCACCCATCCATCCATTCATCAGCCTACTAATACATCAAAATAAACCAAGCTACCAATTCACCTACCCACCAATCAACCAATCTCCCTACCCCATCAACCCAACCCACCAACTCCTCCATCAACCAATCCATCCTCCACCTACTAATTCACCCAAACTATCTCACCAACCCCACTCACCTGTAAACAACAAAGCCAGCCCTAAGGAGCACAGAAAAGAAATCTTTATACCCCTCTCCATCGAACTCTTCCTTTGCCCCAAACACCACCAGTCCATTATAGGTTAATGGGTAAACTTCAATGATGGTGGTGAGGTGGTAGAAGGCGGTATTGGGTAGACCAGACATTTTAATGTAGCCATAACCGTGGAAAAGTGGAGTGAGGGTGTTTAGTACTGTGTATTGGTAGATTTTGGGGGTTTGTGTCTTTTTTCCATTGTTTTTTTTTTTTTTTTTTTTAATGTTTTTTTTTGTTTTTTTCTATTTTTTTCGTTTTTATTTTTGTTTTTTTATTATTTTGTTATTTTAGATGTTAATGGAGAATAGAGTAATAAATTTTAATTACATAAAAAAAACTGTAAAAATTGACTCAATTTAAAGGAATTTACTTGCGATTATGTTTGATTTGATTTTTTCATTAACTTGATTTCATTTTTGTAGTTTTTCTTTATTTTGGTATTTTTTTTTAGTATTTCTATGCAAGTCCCAAATTTATTTTTGCAATTTAGTTTGTTATTGTAATTAATTCCTCATTATTGGAAATAGTTAGCCTAAAAATTGAGAATGTTTATATGATTCATAATTCATTATTATTTTTATTGTTTATTATTGTTATTATTTTGTTTTAATTTTTGCTTAATATTATTTATATTTCCAATATTCATTTTTTTCATCATTTCTAAAAATTAGGACAAAAAAAATGGAAATCGTTCTATTTGCTAACGCTAAAAGCCCAACCACAAATAAAATTGATAGCAAATCATACTTTAACCAGATACGCAATCGAACCCAGTGTCAGGGTTATTAGTATAATGCTCTATCAAGTAAGATAATAAGATAAATAACAATAAATAATAAGATAATATGGAAAAAATAATAATGTAATATAATGTTGATAAAGGGAACGGTAATTTTTTAAAGATCTATGTAGCGTTTTATTGAAATACTTTAAATCTAAATATCCATAACTTTCTTACACCAAAATGAGTTAGTTTTCTAAATACATTGAATTTTTTTTATTTTTTTATTTTGAAGAATTTTAATTTTGATAAGTACTATTTTACGTTAGGACCAGTTGATAAGAACAATTGATAAAATTTTTAAAATATATTGTTATTATTGGTGTTATAATTATTATTATATTATTATTAAAAAAAAGAAATTCAAACCTTCAGAACACACAGTTCCAAAATAAGGCATATCACATTGACATTTCCAAGATAAACTATCTTTAATGCATCTGTTATATAAGTTAGATAATTGTTTATAAAACAAGTCCTCGTTAGTATAGTGGTAAGTATCCCCGCCTGTCACGCGGGAGACCGGGGTTCAATTCCCCGACGGGGAGTTTTTTTATTTTATTTAATAATTTTATTAACGAAAAGTTAAATGTAAAAATTATTCAAAATATTTTTTTTTAACAAATAAATTTTATTTTTTACAAAATTATTCAAATTGTATTCAAATTTCGTTTTTTAGTTTTTGCGCAACAGTAAGCTTTTTAGCATTTTTTTTTAGTTAAACATATTATTCGTGAA
The DNA here is from genome assembly GCA_964035795.1 of Pterobdella sp. o SKG-2022. NCBI lineage: Eukaryota > Metazoa > Annelida > Clitellata > Hirudinida > Piscicolidae > Pterobdella > Pterobdella occidentalis. The sequence continues at coordinate 1,548,333 of OZ038321.1, forward strand.
TATTTTGATAATATATATTATTATATTCAATAAACAATAAAAAATTATTTTTATAAAAAATATAATTATATTCAGCAAAAAGCATTATCATTTTCAACAAAAAAAACATTATAGTTAATTAAAAATCAATAAAAAAATTCAATATCATATTTAATTAAAAATCAATAAAAAATGAATAATATTATATTTGAAAATCAATAAAAAATGAATAATATTATATTTGAAAATCAATAAAAAATGAATAAAAACAGTATTTAAACCTGGAATCATTTTTGCATTTCTGCTGTCTGCAATCCAGGCTGATGGAAAAGAGGAAAGTGCCAAAGAAAATTAAAAAAGAATATAAAAAATGCATCTTAGAGTTTTTAATTGATTTTTTGTGCTGAGGGATTAGAGGAAATGTCTGAACGATGCGTAAGAGGCGCTATATAAGTTATTCACATTATTATTAATATTTTTATTATTATTATTATTATTATTATTATTATTATTATTATTTTTATTATTAATATTATTATTATTATTAAAACAGTGTTTCATGTGTTTATAAGTAGTTTAAGATGTGGAAAAGTTGTGCTAGAACTGCTTCCGAGCTAAGCCAAAATTGAAGTTTACAAAGTGTGGTGTGATAAAAAAACAAACAATTTTTGCAGCTTCTGCAAGCTAATTATAGTCTTCTAAGTGTAGTTTAATTTTCTTTTGAGACTAAGTTCGTATCTTTTGTTATTTTTGCTCTTTGTCAAAAATGAAGATTATAAAAACACGTAGATTACAGTAATGGAACTAAAATTTTCGATAAATACAACTTTTTCATAATTCAGTTTATTTATTAGTATTATTTTTCAATTTTGTTTAAAAATTTAGCGTTTAATTTTTATGTGTTTGAATAATCTCACAAACTTTTATCAAATTAAGTCCCACTTATTACTATTATTGTTTTTGTATCATTCTATATAATTTCACTTTTAACCGAACATCTTGCTTTCGTGTATAACTTATAATTGAATCAATCTGGAAACCCGTTTTTAATTGGCTGAAAACTGTTTCAACCTCTATTTATCTGAATATAAATGTGTATATATATATAGACATTCACTTGTAGAATGCACAATCGAATCTTCCAATATACATATTGCCTAAGAGTTCAACCATGTGGAGTTTAGTTTATGTTACATGTGCCTATTCAGATATTTCCTTACAATTTCAGCGTTTTTTTTTGCATTATAAGAAAATATTTTTTTTAATATCAAAATTTTTAATTTGGAAAATTAAGCTGGAATTCGTCAAAATTACTACTACTAATACTATTACTACTACTACTATTACTACTACTACTATTACTACTACTACTATTACTACTACTACTATTACTACTACTACTACTAAAAACTTCTCGTTTTCAAGCAGGTATTAGATTATTTGAAGCCACCCATTCATTGTCCATCATGCCAGTCAATTCTCATTAACTTGTGGAAAGGATGATGATGATGATGATGATGATGATGATGATGATGATGATGATGATGGTGGTGGTGGCAGTGGTGAGTGTCAAGCTGTAATTGTGTTATATAAACGGTTAATATTCTTTTATAAATAGCTTTTTGGAGAATTAAAAAAAATTTCATTGCAAATAATATCATTTTTATTAATAGACGCATATAAGTAAACTTGAATTATTATTATTATTATTATTATTATTATTATTATTATTATTATTATTATTATTATTATTATCTAATTGATATTCATGACTAATCCACGCAAACCTCAACACCCTACATCATCACATTGGCAACCATGCGCTTCTATATTAATAATATTTTTGCTTTTTTTTGTTTATTGTTATCATTTTTTTACATTAGTTTTATGCTTAATCAAAGTTTTACATAAAGCTTTTTTTAATTTTTTTATCGATTTTTTTTGTATATTTTTTTTGTTACTATTTTGATTTTTTTTTTTCCATGTCTTCACTTTTATTTCAATTTTTTTTAAGATACTCGCTTTTTGTTATACTTATCTATTTGTTTTTTTGATTTTTTATTTTTTATTTCTATTTTTATTGTATTCTAGTTTTTAGTTTAGCTTTATTGATACATTTTTCTAGTTTTTGTTTCTTTTATTATCATTCTATATTTTTTTTAAGCAACAATATTTTTCATGCTTAAATTTTTTTTCAATTAATGCCAAAAATAATGCCACTAAAAAACAAAAAAAATTTAAATTTGTCATCTCATTATTTTTTCTCTGTCGTTATCTTAAATTGGCATGTTGATTTATTTATTTTTTTTTTTTTGATTTTTTTACCAAAGTTCTTTCGTTTATTTATGTTTTTATATTCATAATTTTTTATTAAACCTTTTCAAAGGACTTTCTAGTTTTTATTTTTTCATTTTTAAAACCCCGTTTCACACGTTTTATTTTCAAAAATTCTATTTCAATAAAAACCTTCCCACTTACATAGCGTTGAACATATAGGCTTGAACTTAGCTTTAATTTTTTATATTTAAAATTTTTTAAAAAAATGGCGGTAAAAGAAGAAGAAATTATGCAAGAATTCGGTTTGCATATGATTTTGATATGCAAAACACCTTCCAAGGGATAGATTTTATCGTTTTTGTTTTTATTTTGATTTTTTTTTGTTTTCTTGTTTTATTGTGATATTGTTGGTTTTATTTTGATTTTTCTCGTTTTTTTGTTTATATATATTTCTGCTAATATGTCCATTTTTTTTTCAATTTAATTTTTGCTTGAAACGTAGATCACTTTACATCTTTCTCGTCACTGGATTGTAAAACTTAAAAATTTGAATTTTACCGAATCCCATATAATCAGAATCAAAATTTTGAAAATTAGTTAGATTAAAAATTTTTTTTTGAAAGTTACACTTTACAGAATTCATAATTCCATTCTCTTACGGTGGCTGACTAACCATAAAATAGTCGAACAATAATCCATATTTCTATATTTTTGTGAAAATTAGTAAATTTGAATAATATTTTAAATAATTTAATCAATCATGGAATAGTTCTTAGTTTTATGGATGTGTCAAATTTATGACCAAACTTAAATGTATATTTTTTCTCTAAAAGTTGACTTAAGTTAAAGCTTATGTAGAAACATTTCGCTTCGTGATAATTTTCTAAAGTTTAAGTTATTCGTAATAATTGAAAATATTTTTTTGAAGTTATGAAATTATATCAAAAAATTGTTCACGCAATTGACATTTTAAATAAAACACTATAAAAAGTCATTATATAAACCCCAAAAATGACAAAAAAGAACGGTAACACAACCGTGATGAATAAACAAAATGAAGAATTCAATAAATATAACAGCGAAAACATGGCTGAAGACTTCACCTCGGATTCTGCTGAAAGTGAAAGCGATCTCAACAACACCTCTGAAGACCAAATTACCTCTTTCAACACACCACCCAACTCTCTATCTGGTTGGTTTTTTTCATAAATTCTACATTTTTAGTCAATATTTCACCATTAATATTAATTATTATAATTTAGGTATGCTTGAAAATATTACTTAGTTAATGAAAAGCTTTGTATCTTAGTAAAATTTATTCTCTTTGTTAATACACTAATTTAATTGTGGCTATTTTTATACATTTATATTACATATTTATCCAATAATATAAAATTATAGTCGCTACTGTTATACTAATATTAACTCATGAGTTTTACCATTTTTGTAGCATTATTAGTTTTATTCATTATATTTTTTTATCCATATATAAATTGAACTTCTATAGCACTTCATATACCAGTATAACCCATCTTTATTTTATCACTCAAGTTTATTAAAAGCTTTACTCTGTCTCATTTTTCACATTAATTTTGAAGTTTAAAATACTTGAAAATGCCTATACTGTTTGGACTTAAACCTTAACACTCTGAAAATCAAATTTTATTAAAAATATTTAAATCAATTTTTTTTGTTTGTCTGTTACTAAATGAATCCACCCAACAGTATTTTCACCGAACCTTGAGCCACCACCAACCACAACTGAGACACCATCACCTCCAACAACAACTGAGACACCATCACCTCCATCAACACCTGATGAAAAAATTTTTACTGAAAAACGTCACGACATATACATAGCCTTAAGTCAAGAGCCACCAGATGTTGATAGACTCAGACAGCTGTCAATAAGCAAGGGAGGATTGCTAGACAATGACCTCCGATGCAGGGCATGGCCTGAGCTGCTGGAAATTGACGTTGATAACATTCCATCTAAACCTGGTTGGTTGCTGATTGGAATAATAACCAGAAAATAAAACTAAAAATAATGACACTAATCTTCATAAAACAATACAATTGATATTGATAACTGTATCCATTATGTAAAACTAATGATAATTATAATAATATTTCTCGAGTACACAATTGAAAATAATATTAATCTATTGGTTATCTGAAGAGGATATAGAATATATCAAAAAGTTTCGTTAAAATAAAAAATTCAAATATTGTCGTGTTTTTATGATTCACAATGTCAATCTAATTAGATTATACTGCTGTACATGTCCCAGTAACTGGGGTTGGCAGTATCACCACTATAATTTTATTTATTTTTTTCATTATTTTTGTTATTATTATTATACCATTATGATGATTGTTCTTTTTTCTCACCATCATTATTGTTTTATTTCTTACTATTATGATTATTATTCTATTTTTTATTTTTATTAATATTGTTATGGTTATTCTACTTTTTATTTTTATTCTATTTATTTTCATGATTATTATTATTTTTGGTTGTTATTATGATAACAGACACAGAGGAATTGACCCAGCACAGAGACTACAAGCAAGTGGTTCTTGATGTGAACAGATCTGCTAAGAGGTTCCCTCCTGGTTGGTTATGATAATGATGATAATAATAGTAAAAAAAATAAAAATAAAAGTTGTAATGATTAGGATAATGATAAAATGACAGTAATAATAATAATAATAATAATTAACAAAAAACTTAAAAGAATAATAATAATAGACAATAATTCAAAAAATAATAATAAAACAAAAAAAGAAAATAATAATACAACAAGGGATGGAGGAGGAGGTAAGGCTGGGTTACCAAGACCAGCTGATTGAGTGCATAATGTGGATTCTTATCTTCAATAAAGATCTGCATTACTATCAGGTGGGGGGCTAAAATGATGGTGGTTTTGGGGGGGGGGGGAGATAATGATGATGGTTGTGGTGAGGGGGGATGATAGTGGCGGTGGTGGTGGGAAGGATAATAGTAATGGTGGTGTGTAAATAATGGTGGTAGGGAGATTATGGTGATAATGAGGGGAGGGTTATAGGGGAAATATTATTAAGAATAATAATATTAATTTTTTTCGGTAATGATGGCGGTAGTTAATATCAAGGGAGTGGTCCAAGGAATGATAACAGAAAAAAAATTATTATTTTATTATTATTGCAGGGTTTCCATGACGTAGTGGTGACGTTTTTATTAGTGGTGGGGGACAAACTTACTTTTGCTATTGTCAACAAGTTGTGCGAGAAGCATTTCCGGTTGGTTTAGTTGTTATTATGATTCGTATTATTACTATCTACGTAACTATTATTATTATTATCATTTATTATTGTTATTATTTATTTATTTTTATTGTTGTTGTTCATGAGGATGATTTTTATTATCATTATCAAATCGTGTTTATATTGAATAGCTGGACGCCAAGATTCAGTCCCACTATACCGAGGGTGGCCAGATCTGTTACAACCTGCCAGCATGCAGATCTAATAATATATATATATAAACTATTATAATTTCAATCACACCACGTGGCCAAAGGAGGTTCATGTACGAAACGATGGATCAGACTAATGACATGTTGTGCTACCTCTTGCCCATCATCAACAAAGAAAACCCTCCACTCAAGAGATTCCTGGAAGAGTATGTGGGGTTCTGATGCGATTGTGTGGGGTTGTTGGGTTTTTGAATACCAATAGAATTATGCATGTGGTTATACGCGCTATAAAAATCTGAATATATGATTTTATAAAAAGTGTGGCCATATATTTGTTCTATTATTTTAAATTCAATCTTTCCATCATCATCATCATCATCGTTTTGCGTCCGTTTCCATTCTAGCATGTGTTAAACGTTCTATTTATTCATCCTTCTAACTGCCATTTTATCTATCCACCCGTCCATCCATCTATTCACCCACTCAACCACTATCAGTCCATCTATCCACCCTATACTATTAACACCCATTATCCACCCACCACCATCCATAACTCCACCCACCACCATCAATAGTTCCACCTATTACCATTAATAACTCCACCCTCCACCATCAATAACTTCACCCACTAGCATCCATAACTTCATCCACTAGCATTCATAACTCCACCCACCACCATCAATAACTTCACCCACCATCCATCTAGGTCGGAAGTAGGCACGATCTTCTGTCTCCCATGGATCATCACGTGGTTTGGTCACGTGCTCAACAACCTCAAGGTTCCGTGACGTCATTGACTTTTATTCATGAGTAATATATTGCGTCATGAAACTCTTTGTACACGAACACAAAAGCGTATTGAACAACAAAGATTTTCGTAACAGAGCATACATTATCAGATACCTGTACTAGATTTTATTAGCATTTATATTGATTCATTATAGTTACAATAATAATAATATTTGGTGTAGTTATTTCAAAGCATTGGTTGTACTTGGGACTTGGTTGTGAGTCACAACCTGGCACATCCAAATCGATTTTTGTTTCTAATACTTTCCAAATTTATTATTATTTCCTATTAATCATTGTTATTATTATTTTTATTTTTATTACTATTATGGCAACGACAGGACATAGTAAGGTTGTACGATTTTTTCATCGCCTACCACCCCTTCATGCCCGTCTATCTGGCTGCCCAGGTTGCATTATTATTTTTATTTATATTAATATTACTACAACTAGTAGTAGTAGTAGTTTTGGTACAATTATAATTATTATTTTCATCATTTTGTTTTTTCATTAATATCATACATTTTATTGACCTCAAATACTCAAAGATCATCAATCCATCCCCCTTTAAAAAAATTTCCTCAAACACTCGCTAGATGGTACTACACAAAAGTGACGAGGTGATGGGATGTGAGTGTGAGATGCCGTACGTGCACAAACTCTTATCACACATCTCTGATGATGTGCCCTTCGAGCACCTAATTACTGGGTTATTATTATTAGTTTTATTATTATCATTATCGCTATTATTGTTATTATTTTTTTTATTAGAGTTGCTGCTTTTTTTGTTATTATTTCTTTTTTTAATATTGTTTTTATGCTTTTTCTTTCTGTTACAATTATTCATTATTATTGTTCTATTGTTATTGATATTGCTTTCATTATTATTGTTTTTATTTTTATTATTATTATTATTACAGAGCAGGAGACTTGTTCTTCCAGTACCCACCCAGTGTTTTGGAGAATGAGGCTGTGTTGCAAAAGCAGAGGTGTGTGTGGGTAATTAGATAGATAGACAGACAAATAGATAGATAAATAGATAGACAGACAGATAGATAGATAGAAAGACAGATAGATAGATAAATAGATAGATAGACAGACAGATAGATAGACAGACAGATAGATAGATAAATAGATAGATAGACAGACAGATAGATAGATAGATAGACAGACAAATAGATAGAATTTTTGCAAATACATTATAATTTATATTAAATATTAGCGCTTGAGCCGTTTGCCTCGATATATATTAATAAAAATTTTCCTTTCCATTCTTTTTTATTATTATTATTCTTTTCTTATCACTTTTTAACGAAAAACATCAACTAAGAGGAATTTTTATTGGATTTCAAAAGCTACAATTTTTGATAAGCTTATCCTTATCATGAAACGTTTAAGTTTTTCCTTACATAATATTGAAGGAAAATACATACGATGTCTCTGAATTTTTATTATTATTTTTGTTGTAATTATAATTATTATTATTATATAGCCCAATAAGCTTCAAAATGGCCCTTAGGTAAATGCCATATGACCAATTTTCACCGCAGGGAGATAAAGTTACACAAAGAAAAACTCAAGAAAATTAGATCGAGAACCTCACCGAAGAAGAAAATTTGGTGGATTTTCAACGGCAAAAAGCTGATTGGAATGGGCGTGGTTTTGGGAGTGTTGTCTTGGGTGGTTTATAGGTATGGGGATCACGGCAGTTTTTCGTCTTAATGGCAGAATTTTCAGACGTTGTGTGCGTGTGTAGGAGGGAGGGGAGGAGGGAAAGAAGGGTATGTAGGTGTGTGTTTGTGTGTGTGTGTGATGGTTTGGCGGGTGTGTGTGTGTGTGAATAATCCCATATTTTACGTCATGAATAAGATTTCAATGTATTAATTTGAATTTCCAGTGAAATGATAAAGTTAAACTCATTATTATTGTATTTTTTTTTGTTTTTTTCTTGTTTTTGGCGTAAAATTTGGGATTATGTAAATAAGGATTTTTGTAAATTGAAAAAATTAATTTTTAATTTCGTGAATTATAAAATATTTGTTTTTCTTGTTTTTGATCACTAAATCATTTGACATTCTGTTCAATATAATTATTCAAGCTATTTGTTATCTAAATTAATTTTTATCTTTGTTATTTTTATTATTAATTTTTATTTTTTTTATTAAGAGTTTTTCAATCAAAATTTTGCTATCAAGGTGTTTCTAATAGAATAAATCTACTATTTATAGTACTTCGCGATAATAATCATCAAAATAATAATAATTTTTTTTTTATTTTAATTTTATTGTTATAAAATAAAAAAAATTTTTATATTAAAAGCCATTCTAGTTGGAACAAAATTTTTATAGATTGCCAACTCGAGCTTACTTCCAACTTGAAAATATCGAATTCAAGATCCTCCGTTCCCACACTTGAGCAGTTTGCCTTGCCATTGTCAACAAAAAAAAGATCATCCGCCAAACCATATGACAACGACACCGGAATATCAGTTTGTCGATACCTGCTACTAGAGTCTACTGTTATCCAGGTTATAACAAAAAAGCAGTCTCAATTCAAAGACGCTATTTTTGATGTAGTTCAACGTCATGCCTAAGACAAAGAAATTTGCTTAAAAAATGCGGATCCACGCAATAGAGCCGAGTGGAGGAAATGTATTAGCCGACTGCTGTATAGCCCAGCTACTGGGACGCCTACAACAGTATAATAAGTTGAATAATAATATAATTTTTTAAATATTTCCCATTTTTATTAGTCAATCACTATTTTATTTTTATTATTAAAATTCCTTCAAGAACAATAACATTTATAAGTCCCATCAAACCATTGAGAAAAAAATCACAAAAATATAATTATAGTATGTATTTCTTAGTACTTATGGGTAAACTATATTAGAAAACACTCATATAGAAAATCTAGCCACCTTCGATACAATATTAGTTAAACTGCACTTTGAATATTAGCATCATTATTAAATAATTTTATCCCCCAATATAAGTTTCAATCATCCAATATTGAATGTACCAGGAAGAATAACGTTGAACAAGAAAAATTTCGTGAGCAGAGCTTAGACTACCAAGCAGATGAAGCTTAGAACCTCAAGAAAATGTTTCAAGTAACCTTGTCGACCCCTATAGCTCAACTGGTAGAGCATTAGACTAATTATCTAAAGTTACCGGGTTCGATCCCGCGTGGGCCGACAATTAGCACTTGTTCCAGTGTTTTCGCTACATTAAATTCGTAGCAAGCGCTTTGATCTATAAGGAAAAGTGCTTTATAAATACTACATTACATTAACCTGTGCTATCTGGGGAACAACCTCTCCAAAAAATTTTTCTATTTTAACCGTTTTTTGGGAAAGATTTTTGCTCCTTTTTTGAGTTTATGGTATAAAAATTTATAGCAAAATGAATTTAAAATTGATAGGGAAAACGTAGTAAATGTACGGACTTGAAGCTTGTATTTCAAAAAAATTTTTTATTTTTCAAAACTTTAAAAAAATTATTATTATTTCAATTCAAAGCATCCAGCATATCGCACATCATATCATCCAGGTTAGCTTCACTTTTAACCTCACTCTTGACGTCATCGCTTTTAAGATTTTGAGCCTGATCGAAATTCTCATTAACCTTGCTGTCTAAATTCTTCGGCACGAGAAGTTTTGTATCGAGCTGGCTTGATGAGGGCAAAGCCGTTATTGTGTTGTTCAGCATTTCTACAACCTGAAGATGGTTGATATTGTTATTAATCACTTGATAATGTAAGCTGGTCTTACGAAAAGCTTCGTGACTTTTTTGAATAAATACTTTTTGTTTTTTGGCTTTACTATCTTATTTATTATAGTTTTATTGAATTTGTTTCCATTAATTAATTATGGTTAATTTTTATTTACCACCAGTCACAACCTCAAACATGGGAAGTCCATGGTTTAGTAATGAAAGAGTCTTTAAAAACATGGCTTAATGCTGCTGATGTGCCCTTCAATGACTAAAGCAGCTCTGGTGTCCACACAGACACACACATAAAAACGAACCAACTTTTATGCACGTACATACACGGACAAGCAAACCGACACACACACAGGAATAATCAAACAATAGACAGACAACCATTAACAAACAACTCAACTCACACACAAACCTGGGTGAGACAAGCCTGGAACTTATCAACAGCTTCAAGCCTATTCTTCTTCTGGTTCTCCATCATCACCCTCAGAGACTCTCTGGCCTGCCGTGAGGTTGGCGGTGGCTTATTGGTGGGTCAATTCGTATGTGCATTTATTGAAGCAACAAATATGACTGTGATTTCTGATATGGATGGTTCAGAAGGGCTTGAGCTCTCATACAGCAATTGTTGAAATGAGAACATTAATCTGAAACACACACGCGCACACACACACACACCTGGTGCGGTCTAAATTCATTAATAAGATGATGCATATGAATGAAGAGTAAAGTGAGGTGGTCTAGCTTCTCTATCCTCTTTATGCTGTCTGGAGACTGTGGGGTGGTGATGATGATGATGGTGATTGTTGTTGAGCGATGAGTGAAAGCAAGTTAGCGTAGTAGGGGTTGGGGTTGTGAAATGTTTGAGAGGTCTGACATCGATTTCCACTTATCCCATATCATCAGAGTCAGTTTAGGGCTTAAAAAAAAGTGATGATGGTGGTGGTGATGATGATGATGATCATATGATCATGTAAAAGTTATAATAATATTGATGTAGGAGATGCCAAGATTTTAAATCCGGTTCAATCCCCATTATACTGAAAATGGCCAGATTTGTCCCATTTACAAAATATATTGTCATATTTATTATACTAAAAAATATCACCAATATTAGGATGAATTAAAAATATAATATTGATAAAATTTCTAATAATATTAAAACAACAGCATATATTTGTGCCTCCACTTGATAATGTAAGTTCATCTTACAAAAAGCTTAGTGGAATAAAATAAACTCCTAAAAGTGTTTTCAGTTGAATATAAAAAAAAACAACAGGGATAATAATAGACTAATTAAACAAGAAAAATAAGTGAATATTGCTGAGATTACTTGCACAAGTAGCTGGATAAGATCGATGAAGTTGGCCACAATGGAGAAGTTCAGCTTTTTGAGTTCCCTGGAAATGGTAATAATCTCTGTATAGGCGCTACTATATAAATACTTAATGATATTCTCTATGAACTTCATTCTCTGCTGGAGGAAATGAGCTTTAAAAAGAATTATGATAAGCATGCAATGTAATGCAGTATTTGTAAAGGGCTTTTTCTTATAGATCAAAGCGCTTACTGAAAATTTAATGTAGTGAAAACACACTGTGGAACAGGTGCTAATTGTCAGCTCATGCAAGATTGAACTCTGCATCTTTAGGTAATTAGTCTAATGCTCTACTTCTGAGCTATAGGCCGACAATGTGCGTATTTATAGTAATCCAAAAAAAAACATACAAACCAAAACACCATTGATGGTCTGGGTAAAACATTTGGAATATGAGCACTTATAGATACCATTTTACCATCTTTAATCCAAATTTTTTTTGTGTTATGTTTCACACCACACACACAAACCAACAAACACACACACACACCTTCTGTGATCATAGTTATGAGGGTGTAGTCTTAGAATGTTCTGGGCTTCTAATGGGTGGATAATGACATCATCAGGTCTATATTCTCCCCCGAACATCATGTATGCATCCTGGGGGGAAGATGTGTGTGTGTGTGAATCATTTTCAACAAAGAGATATGGTTCAATAGTATTTTATACATGATTTAATTTTATATTATTTTATATTCTATTCATAATTTTGATACTTTTCGAGAAACTTACTTTTGGAGGAGGAGGCGGTTTGGGGGCTTTTCCACTTTTGACATTCTCGTCTGTATATTTGCAGACGTATTGTTGGGGAACCAATGGGAAAGATGAAACGGGACCGGGTTCCGCCATTTTGGAAAAAATTTACAAAGTTTAAGTTATTTACTGAATAAATTAAGTTATTAATTGAAAACTTTATTTTTTTTGTGTTTTATCGATATAGTTATAAAATACTTAGTTGAAATTGAAATTACAAATAAACTAAAAGTGGACTTACAGTGTTAAGTATTCAAAGTGATAAATATTTTGATAATGATTTAATAAACTAAATTAAACAAAATATATCATTTAATAATATTAAAAATAACGTATTAGAAAAAATTATTTTTTACTCTGGTAAGGGTAATCTAGTTAAATTGAGCGATTTCTCTCAATTCCCAATGCTTCGAATACTTGTTATAAACTTTATCTAATGAAATTCCAACTTTAAGACTAAAAACTAATTGAAAAAAATTATTAAAACAGCAGGAATTATTTAAATATTATATGAAAATTATTAAAATTAAATTTAAAAAAATATTATTTCCATGAATTAAATCATAAATATTTTAATAAATTAAAATAAAACAACTTTTATTCTCAAGAGTGGAAATTGAAATTTATTTGATGCATAAACTTTAAATATCTTTCAAAATTTATTTGTTATTCCAATGATATTTATATTATTTCGCTACTGTACTTTTTACCATTGTATTAATATCCTCTCGAGAAAACTAATATAATCAATAAAAAATAAAATAATGATTTTTAAATAATAATAATAATGAAAGTAATATCTATTAATTAATGCTGAAAATTGTGAATATTACATCTTACGTATTTATTTTCAATAAAGTGATAAAAAAAGCTAAAGAAATAAATGCTAACAATGAAACGCTCCCAAAAAAATAGTTTCTATCCTTTTTTATTAAATCCATTGAAGAGGAGAGAAGCTAAGATACTCCACCCACACAGACAACACCATCACAAAAGCAAAAAAAACACTCAATCTCCTAAAACTCCTTACTTCAACACACTGGGGAAAAAGCAAAGAAACACTCATCACTACATACAAAACATTACTCCTTCCCATCATCGAATACGCCAACACCATCTGGTCACCCATCATCTCATTCACCTCCCTCAACAAACTCCAAAAAATCCAAAACGCAGCCTTGAAAACAATCACTGGCTGCACCCTAAACACCAACACCCAACACCTCCACTCAGAGATCAAAATCCTCCCATTCTAAAACCATCTCAAACTTCACGCATCACAATTCACACAAAAAGCCTCCCACCCCACTCATCCCCTACACCCACTCACCTCAGATACAAAAAACAATCCACATTCAACAACAACATCAACTATACCCTAAACATACCCTACTCCACCCAGACCACCTCTCTCACACAAATAAAAAACAAGATCAAAACCATACACACAAAAAATAGTAACCGACTACATATCATCCACTCACAACAAAATCCTCAGCAAGCAGCCCCCACCCATTAATGAATCAGAAACCACCCTAGACCACCAAACTCGCCGCACTCTCGCCCAACTCAGATCAAATAAATCACCTTTCATCCTCTCATACTTCAACAAAATCTCACCCTCATCTTATCCCTCACCTTCATGGTCTTGATGGGGTCATGAGGAGCACCCAACAAGACTAGGGTGCTCGGGGTAAAGAAAAAAAAAGGAGAGAAGCTAGAACCAATACGAGAATGGTAACACCTTATGACGATAAAATAAAACTTGTGATAAATATTAAAACTGTTGTCAATAATATTGAAAAAAAAAATTAAATAGAAAAAATTGTATGAAAAATAACACTTATGTTACTAACGCTGTGATGGTAAGTGGAACAAATAACAAAAACAAGTAAAAAATAAATAATAAAAAAAACGGTAATAGAAAAAAAAAAGTTTTTCCAATAATCCTAATATGAAAGAATAATTTTCGATAAAAAAATATTGCAAGAATAAAATCATAAAAAATAAAAAAACTAAATTGATAATGAAAAAATAAAAACGGTGATTTAATATTAGTAACAGCAACAACAATAATAATGAAAATAACAACAATAAAAACAAAACTAATAAATCCAACAAAAGCAAAAAAAATAACATAATAATAGTAGTAATAATAACAATAAAAACAGTAAAAATAACCGCAGCGATAAAATAACTAGACTATTGACTGCGCCAGGTTGCATGAACCTTCTTCGCAAGTTTATCTCAAACTGCCCATCGATTATAACTTTTATTATTATCATTATTATTATTTCTGTTTTTATTATTATTGTTTTTTTATCTTCTGTAATGCTAGATATAAGAGAAAACACCGGGTTACTACCAGTGACTACCTTAGATGAGTGAAAGTGGATGTTATATTGGTAAGGCTTTTTTGAGGACATGGGCTGTGTAAATAAGTATTATTATTATTATTATTATTATTATTATTATTATTATTATTATTATTAGTAGTAGTAGTAGTAGTAGTAGTAGTAGTAGTAGTAGTAGTAGTAGTAGTAGTAGTAGTAGTAGTAGTAGTAGTAGTAGTAGTAGTAGTAGTAGTAGTAGTAGTAGTAGTAGACAAAGAAAGGATATATCTATTATTTTTTTTTAAATTGATTTGCTGCTAGATTTGAGTATATAATAACAATTTCAGTGTTGGTATTCACTTCGTATCGACAGTGGAGAATAGCTTTTTGGTTTTTTTTGCTGCAGTTTTAAGCTCTGTTGTAATAATAGTTAATTGACTATAATAATTATGAAATAATTATAGAATAAATATTTTACCACTAAATAAATGTTTTTAATTATACAATAAATATAAAATAATTGTGGTATTCATAAAATAATTCTACAAGCTTTTTTTATTACACACAATATATATATAACTAAACATTTAAACAGATTATTATGAATAAAATAATTAATTATAATTTAATTTTATAATATCGGTACATTATCAATAGGACTTACAAAAGATAAATATATTATCATAAAATACCTATAAAATACCCTAATCATAAAATACTTCAAAAAAATACAATACACACATTAATATAATACTATATATTTTTTTTATAATTTATATATAAAATACATAATTATAATAATAACATTAATATAATATTGTTTATTATTTTATATAATAAATAAAAAATTATATTAATATAATACTAAAATCAATATATTACTATACAAAATATCAAAAACATGAGAAAAATGGACATAAATAAAATAAAGATAAGTCTATCAGGGCTCTTAGTGGGACTTTTGATGAGGTTGGTCCAGCACTCGTTCAGTAACCAAGCTAACTTCGGTAGCCAATCATTCCTGGCTTGTGGTCCCTATGAGGATGGGGACACTATGGGAGGTGCTATGGGGTTTTTGGGGCGAAATAATAAGGTTGATGTGGAGAAGAGTGATTATGAAGATGATCTTCAAAGTGAGATTTTGTTTGTATAGATAATAATAACGATAATGGTATTAATAATTGAATGATATTTTCCAAAATGTTGATAATAAGGATAATAATAGTCATAAAAATTAATAATAATAATAATAATAACCACTATCATTATTTTTTTTGTAGTTATTGTTATTATACGTAATTATTATTATTGACAATAATAATAAAAATAATAAAATAAATAAAAATAACAAACGTTAACACAATACAGTTATAAATAATATTAAAGTGGCATTAACTTCAGGAGTTTCTAGGCCACATAATTACTATAAAATAAAAAAAAACTTAAAAAATAATAATAAATAATAAATAAATAAATAATAAATAAATAAATGAATAAACAAAAATAAAAAATAAAATGCTTAAACAAAATATTACGGGAATATTTATTAACGTCATAATGAGAGTGTATATGTAAAACTTCAAAACGTAGTGAAATGCATTACTTAATATCAATGAGTCCCTAATATTCATCACTTTTATTTACGTGGTGCGTAACTTAGAATGGCGATTTAGAGTTTCTAGAAATTGTATCGAAATTTTATTTCATTTGAATATACTATTTTTAAAACTAATAGTATTTAAATATGATGTTATCAAAATGCAACGTTACACAAATATGATTGAAAGTGAATGTAGATATATTTAAAAAGGAATTTAAATGATTAAAAGTGAACGTAGACATAATCTAAAGAGGGTGTAAATGATCAAAAGTGAATGTAAATGATTAAAAGTAAGTGTAAATGAATAAAAGTAAATTTAAATGATTAAAAGTGAATGTAAATGAATAAAAGTTAATGTAAGTTATTAACAACTCAAAGGTTATGATGCAAAAGTCACTCTGGAATCGATAAGGGATGCTGGCAAGAAAGGTTGGTTGAGATGGGTGAAAAGGTTTTATCGTTATTTTGTGGTCCGATGCAATGGTGGTTTGTGAAGTGTATATTACATTATGTTATGTTTTATAATGGGAGTTCAACTCACGGAAGTCTTTGTTTTGCTTCTTTTTTTTAATAACAGTATTTGATTTAATAATCACTTTGAATTTATTGATTTAGTTTTTTTTAAACTCATAATATTACAAAGCATTAATTATGATAAATTTGCTTTTACAATAAATATTTTTTTAATATTTTTGCAAATTTTTTATTAAAATCAACAAAATCAATTTGGGAAATCCTCAACGGATGGAAACCAGAACCATCAAAAAGATAAGATACGACAAAATGGTTAAAAATATTTTTGATAGCATTAGAAAATGATGAAACCAAAGATTTTTTTATAACTCTCATAAGAATCCAGAATCCAAAAAACTTTCTAATCTCTTGGATGTTCTAAAACATCACCACACTGCCATAACACAGCGTGATTATCTTCGAACCCCAAAACACCCAATTTTCCCAAAACCCATCTTAATAGCCACTAAAACACATCCTCATACACTCCGAAACATTTAGAGGTCTTTTTACCTTCAAATCCTTCTTTCTCCTTAACCCACTTAACATCCAAAACCACCCTCTCCACCTCTTCCAACAGCCGAATCTCTTTTCCTTCAACACCATCAAATCCATTCAATCCTTTCTCAAAACACCAATCTTTTTTTCTTTTCAACTTCCACCATCACCCCATTTTCCGCTAATCCATCACTCTCACCCACCTACTACCACTTTCCTCCCCCCCACCAACCCACCTTCTTTTTTCGCCACCAACCCACCACTCTCACCAACCCACCACTCTCACCAACCCACCACTCTCACCAACCCACCACCACCCCTTCCCATAGTACGGCTCTTATGCTGGTTCATGACAGACCCTGACATCCTAAACAAGGCTATCTTCGTCAAGAGCACCTGGAGTAAGGATTGTGACGTCAGGTATTTATTATTAATTATTTATACAAAAAATTTATTCAGAATAAAAAAAAAGTTTAAGTTTAAAAGTAAATTATAATTTTAATATTTACGAAGAAGTTTTAGAAAGGAAAAAATGAATTTGATTTCATTTGTAATCAATTACATTGATATTTTTATTTTGATTTATTGAGAGTGTTTTGAATGATTGCAAATGCTCAAAATCGATTGCTACACCCCATATTGCACTAATAACAACAATAATCAAAAAAAAACAAAAAAATAAAAAAAACAATTAAATAAAACAAAATTAATGATAACAAAAACAAAAATAATTATATAATAACAATAATAATAAAAAAAATAATAATATCAATAATCTTCAGTAAAAAAATAACAAAAATAATAACCCCAAACAATCACAGGCTTTTTATAAGCTCCGAGACAGACGACTACTTCCCCACCATTGGAGTTGATGTTCCCGCCGGCAGGTTTGTTTGTTTTACTTTTTTTAATTATTATACTTTTTTGTTGTTGTTTTTCTTTCCATTTTTTTCTTTTTTTCTTAATTTTTTTTTTAATTTTCTCAATAATTCTTGTCTCATTATTATTTTTTTGACCGTATCATGAAGATTATTATTATTATTATTATTATTATTATTATTGTTATTATTATTATTATTATTATTATATGAAATCTATCAAGCATTTTGCTGAGAAAATTTTAGTAAGACGGGTCATAACTAATGACCAGAGTCTTATTAACTCTGCCTACAGCTCCAGAACTTTCTTCAATATTCTTGCGGTACCGAGTAATGCCGTCTTTCGCAACTCTCCCATATTTGTATTAATTTCTAATTGGTGTAGAAAGCCTATGAAGTTCTTGCTTATACTTCCAAGGACTCCAATTACAAGTGCTACCACATGCACTTTCTTTTGCTGCCATAGTCTGCTAACTTCTCTTCGCAGATCCTGATACTTATCAATTTTTTCTTTTTCATTGATTCTGCAGTCTCCAGGTACAGCAACATCCACAATCAAGCATTTTTTCTCCTTTTTGTGTAAAACGACAATGTCAGGTCGACGGGCTTCTATCATATTGTCACATTGTATATTGAAATCCCATAGCAACTTTATGTCATCATTCCCCACAACACTATCTGGCTCATGTTCGTACCACTTTATATTGCATTTTAATCCATTTTTCTTACACAAGTCCCAATGGAGTCTTTTAGCAACGTTATCGTGACGTCTCTTGTACTTTTTTTGAGCGAGCTTCTCACATTCGCAGATTATGTGTTGAACGGTTTCATCTTTGTTGCCGCACATTCTACACAGTGGGCTATTAGCTGTTTTATCTATATGGAATTTGAGATAGTTGGTCCTCAAGGCTTGCTCTTGCGCCGCACATAAAAGTCACTCAGTTTGGATTTTCAAATCGCCTTTTCTCAGCCATCTCCAACTTAACTCTGTCTACTTTTGCCGATGCATCTCTTAAGAACTGTCCATACATTCTTTTTTCATTCCATTTTTTTATTCTCTCATCTTGAATATTTTTCTTCATATCTTTCACTGTGGCAATTACTGGATTTTCAAAATCACCTCTAGCTGCACATAAAAGTCTTTCATCGCTTTTTTTGATGTGGTCCTCAAGGCTGATTTTGGCCAAGATAACAGTATCTTCAGCATTTGCCAGTCCTCGTCCGCCGACTTTCCTTGGTATATATAACCTATCTACATCACTTCGTGGGTGCAGTCCATTATGCATTGTTAAGAGATTTCTTGTTTTTCCATCTATTGACTGAAGCTCAGTCTTTGTACAACTAAGGAAAGGCGCTAAATATCTCAAAACAGGGATGGCCCAAGTATTAATACTCTTAACAATATTCCTTCCATTCAGTTTTGTCTTAACAATTTTCCGCACTCTTCTTTTGTATTCATTGAGAACTTTGATTTTCATTTCTTTTTTCTGTAAATCGTCAGCTTGTAATATACCCAGGTACTTGTATCCTTCTTCATCTCTCAATGCTTTCATTACTGTGTCGTCGGGTAGCTTAATTCCATCTGATTTAACTTTTTTCCCTCTTTTTATTACTAACATTGAACACTTCTCGGTACTGAATTTCATGCCGATATTTTCACTAAAAACTCTTACTGTCTGTACTAGTGAGTCGAGTTCTTCCTCAGTTTTGGCATACAGTTTGAGATCATCCATATAGAGTAGATGGTTGATCTTTTCCTTATTTGCAAAGCTGTAACAATGTCTTGTAGCTTTCAGTAGCTGCTTTAGAGGAATGAGGGCTATGACAAACAAAAGTGGAGATAATGAGTCTCCTTGGAATATTTCTCGCTTTTTGGTAATCAATCCAGCCCATTGCTAGATTTTTCTTTCTCGTTTTTATCTCTTTCAGTATCATCTTGTCTATGTATAACTGATCTCCTGTTTTTCTGCCTTTCCTTCTGCATCCTTTTTGTTCTTCTGGGAGAAGCTGGTTGTTTTCCAAAAAGGCGTAGATCTCATCTGTTAGTAACGCTGTCAATATTTTCCAACATAATGGTAGGCATATAATTGGCCTATAGTTGCTTGCAAACGTTCCTTTTGATTTATCTTTTTGTATCAAAACCGTTTTGCCTTTTGTCATCCACGCTGGCGTTGTTCCTTTGTAGCATTCTGCTAGATATTTTACTAACCATTGATGCATGGACTTGAAGTTTTTTAGCCAAAACCCTTGAACACCGTCTGGTCCAGGTGCTTTCCAGTTTGGTATTTTCGACAAGACATTTTGTACTTTTCCAGAATTAATACTAAATTCTTCTTGTTTTGGTTTTCCATTCATTGAAGTTTTCAAGTCTTTTAACCACTTGGCATTTTCATTATGTGTTCCATTTTTACTCCATAAGTTTGACCAAAACTCTTTTGCTTCTTTTTTTCCTGATATCTCACTTGTGACGTGCACATCTTCACTGTTCAAGCGACTATAGAAACCACTTTCGTTGTTCCTAAACTGTTTGTT
This sequence comes from Pterobdella sp. o SKG-2022, assembly GCA_964035795.1. NCBI lineage: Eukaryota > Metazoa > Annelida > Clitellata > Hirudinida > Piscicolidae > Pterobdella > Pterobdella occidentalis. Next base: position 1,569,043 of record OZ038321.1, read on the forward strand.
CTGATGGTATTGCTTTATTCGTTGTTCATATCTTTTAATTTTTCCACTTTTGGCTTTCAATTTTTGTATTAGCTCCTCTTTTACTCATTTATTATTATTATTATTATTATTATCATTATTATTATTATTATTTTCTTCTTATTATCCCCCGACATAAACCCACATCACCTCATACAATGACCTTTAGGAACCACATTGGGGCCAAATCTAGAGCTGCTTGGACTCTTATCTACAAAAAGTCACTTTTTATTTAAATTCATTTTAACATACTGTTCTCTGAAAAAATATTGAGTGTATGTTGTTATTTTGAAAATATAATTTTTTTAACTTGTCAGCTCACTTTCACCCGTTTAGCCTTACTGCATTTCCATCCATTCTAAGCACCAGACTCCTTTCTTGCCACTTCACACCCCTTCTCACCCATCATGCCACTATATCATCATACCACACGCATTGTATCACACACTACACCACCCTCACTCAACCTTCTAACACCCACCACATCATCTCCTTTACCACACAGTCTCACTCCACCACATTCCTCTCCAATCAACTCCCCAACCACACCACACTATCATTTCACTACACCCCAACCACCCCACCACATCATACCACACATTCCCTCAACTTGTACCCACTACCTCAAGCCCTCCACCTTCAAACTACCACAGGTACAGACACCAAGCAGACTTTTTTATGAAAGCTGACCCAGATTCATACATTGTGGTTGAGCACCTCAAAGCCTTCCTTGCCTCCAGAAACAACAGTGATCCGGAGTTTTATGGCCATGCTCTGTACTATGGCCATCAAGACTGGGTGGGCTTTGAAGTTATTTTGGTTTCAGACTGAGTTTTGCAGTTTTTTTTCAAGCTTTTAAATATTTTTTGATGAAAATTTTCAAGTTCGTTTATTTTAGTGCATATAAATTAAAGAATATTTTATTCTTTCATTCTTATTTTTTATGGTATGCAAACCAAACACTACAAAAAAACAAACTAACACAAAAACACACACAAACAGCTAGGTAACTTCTCAGGCTTTTACACGGCAGGACAAAGTGTGGTTCTGAGCAAAGAGTCACTTGTAAGACTGGCCTCCAATGGCATTGATTCCAAGTGTTTCTTTGATGGGCAAGGTAGAAAAGGGTTCTTGTTTTTGCTGTTTTTGTTGTTTTTTTTTATTTTTATTATTTTTTTGATGTTGTTGTTGTTGTTATTGTTGTTGTCTTATTTGTTATTGTTGTCTAGCTTGTGGCAAATATATTATTGCAATGTAGGTAGAAGATAAAATAAACAAAATTAAAAAAAATAACAACAATAATAATAATAGTAATAACAAAACAATAATAACAACCCAAACGTCCGCAGCTGAAGATCTCAAAACCGCAGTATGTCTGAGCAAAAAGAAATCCTACCTCATCGACACTAGAGACCAACTTAACAGGGAAACATTCATGCCCGCTACAGGTAAGTGGTGGTGTTTCTGCTGTTCTTAAAGATTTCATCCTCTATTGACCTCAGTCACAATTTGAGAGAAACAAACACAAAGTATTTACCACTCAAAAATAAATAACTTTTCAAAGTATTGAAAATGTTAGTTTGTTAACGGAAAGCTTTGTGTTTTAATGGAATTTATTTTTTTTTTAAATACCCTTATTTTATTGTGGCTAAAGGAGAACCAATAATTCACAAAGCTTTCTTGTAAGTTTAACTCACATTACCAAGGCAAAATTGATGATATGAGCTAGACTCACGAAAAGCTTCGAGATTTTAGTTAATAAATACTTTGCGTTTGTTTTTCTCACTATTTGATTTAGGATATTCTATGTTTTTCACATTTTGCCTTACTAACCCAAACAGGACTTATGAGTGTCTTGGAAGGTTTTTTGCCCAAATGGTACAAAAATGGGTACAGAAGGTTTCTAGGTTATTGTGTGGTTAGAAGATTGTTCAATTTGTTGAAAATATCTTTCAAATATTTAGTGTGTTTGCAGAGAGCTAGTCAATATACATATTGCCTAATTTTTTAAAAATATTTGTTTTCATGTAGTATGAGAGAAACTGCTTCATTTTGAAGATTTTAATAATTTTGCACAGGTTTTGTTGAATATTATTTTGTTTTTGTGAAGGTTTGTTTAAACAATAGTTTTCTGAAAGTTCTCATAATCAATTTTTAAAATAATTTTTTATGAAACTTTTTTATAATATTTTTTCACAATAAATCTTTATATTAATTCCAATATCATATCATACAACAAGCTCATAACATCCCTCAAGCCACCACTCTCTCCACAACCTTTCCCTCTTCTACAATACACCACTCCCACATACCACCTTCTCCCTTCCCCACACAACCTCTCCACCACTCCAATACCCTCCTCACTCTTCTACACAATCTCCCTACCACTCCAATACACCTTTTCTCCCCACAATCTTCTCAACCCCCACAATACACCCTTCTTCAAAAATCTCCAATGACCTCTACAATTTATCCCTTTTGCCCCACAACACCTCCAAACAACCCTCCTCCCTCTAGAGCCTAGAATGTCTAAGCAATTTTCCCATAGTGTTCCACTACGTCAATAAGGAGATGTACTTGATGGATTATCTTGTTAATTCCGGTAACTGTCTTGTATTGTATTTTATTGTAATGTACTGTATTGTATTTTATTGTACTGTATTGTATTGTATTTTCTTGTATTGTATTGTATTTTATCGTATCATTACTTATTTCATTATGACGTATTTTATTGAAGTATTGTATCAAGGTATAATCCACCATGATGTTTTATATTATAACATTGTATTATGACGTATCGTATTATGACGTATTGTATTATGTCATATTGTTTTATGACGTATTGCATTACGCCTACCCACATAGGAAAAAGACAGAGAGTATCATTCATGGAAGGAGCAAAAAAAGCCGGATTATTGAAGTTTAACGGATCTTACCTCCACCTCACCTACCCTCAACATTTCTGAAAAGTGCTTTGAGTTGTTGTTCATGTTGCTGAAAATCGATTCAAAATTTTCAAAAACTGTTTTTTTGGACTATTTTTAATTTATTTTTTTGTTTCCATAGTTTATGAGGTTTATCAAATAAATATATATAACATTAACACCGATAAAAAAAAATTGAATAAGCATTTTTTATGATAATAATAAATAATTTTATTAATTTTTTAAACTTATTTTATTATTATTATTTATTATTATTTAATTAATAATAATTATTATTTAATTCAGATATATATTTTTGTATAACAATAACTATTTATATAGCGCTTAAAAAAATGAACCGATATATTGTTGTTAGTGTTATTATTATCAATGTCCGTTATTTTTTTAGTTATTATTATTTTTACTCTAATTATTATTTTTATTATTATTATTTTCATAGTTATTTTTTTTATTATTCTCTTTTTTTTTATTCTCATAGTTATTGTTTTTCTTATTCTTATTATTATTGTTATTATTAACAACATTAAACCAACAACAAGCGGGAGCATGTACTGATCTAATCTGGACATGAGCTTTGAATGATAATAAGAACAATAATAATAAATATTATTATTGTTTTTATTATTCTTCCCTATGGGTGGCAGCGTTGTTTGTTAAAACTTCATCAAATTAAGCTATTATCATTTTTTATTTTTTCAATAGCTATATTTTTATTATTATTGTTTTTATAATAATTATAAATCATGAATATTATCCTTATTATTATTAAAATATTGTTTTTTTTGAACTTAGTGAGCGTGGGAATTCATTGAAAACAAAAAATAGCTTTTTGATCAAATGGAACATGACAAAGTGTAGAACATAAATAATTGAACAAGTTTGCAAAAGGGTTTAACAACACAAACTGAAAGTTGTAAAATTATCCGTTTTTGAGACCTTTTCTAAACAAATTATGAGTATAATAATATACTATACATAAATATTATATAATTAATAATATACAATAAATGAATATAGTATGGTATATAGTATATAATAAATAATAATAATATAAATAGTAATGATAATATAAATAATAATAATATAAATAATAATAAAAGAAATAATAATAAAAGAAATATTAGTAATTAAATAATTTCAAAATATTGCAATAATATCATCATCATACTTTTAATAACAGTTATAAGGTTAATAATAAATCGTAATAAACCTAGTAATCTCAATAATAATGAAAATGATGATAATGATGAGCATAATAAATATAATAATAATAATGATAATAATAAAAATAATAATAAAAATAATAATAATAATAATAATAATAATAATAATTATTATTATTATTATTATTATTATTATTATTATTATTATTATCATTTTATTTTTATTTTTATTATGATAATGTACAAAACTCATTACAGTGAATTTAACCTATTAAACTTGGAGATTTCATGATGATCAATCCTTACGACTAAATATTAAATATTTTTATAATAATAATTTTTTAAAAATCGATATAAAATCAATAAAAATTAACAAATACTCATTTAATTAATAATAAATAAATTAAAAACGAGTGTTTTAAAATAATCGATAAAATGAAAAAGTTTATGCTGAGTTTTTTTTTACACTAAATTACATTTAATTACATTAGATTACATTACATTATATTACATTAAATTGAATTACGTTACATTACATTAATTTATATTAAATTACATTCATTATATTGAATTACATAAAATTGAATTAAATTACATGAAAATAATATCATAACAACAATAATATCATTATAGTAATATAATAAGGACAATAAAATCATAATAAGAAGTATGATTATAGTAAGGCATAATATCATAATAAGGGATAACATCTTTAAAAAAAACAACACCATAATAAAAAAAAATAATAAGAAATAATATCATAACAAGAAAAAATATTATAATAAGGAATAATATCATAAAAATAAAAAAAAATAATAAGAAATAATATCATAACAAGAAAAAATATTATAATAAGGAATAATATCATAAAAAGAAAAAATATTATAATAAGAAATAATATCATAACAAGAAAAAATATTATAATAAAGAATAATATCATAAGAAGAAAAAATATTATAATAAAGAATAATATCATAAGAATAATATCATAAAAACAAATAGTATCCTAACAAGAAATAATATCATAATAAAAAAAAATCATAATAAGAAATAATATCATAACAAGACATATTATCATAACAAGAAAAAATATCCTAATAAGAAATAACATCATAATAAGAAATAATATCATAATAAGAAATAATATCATAATAAGAAATAATATCATAATAAGAAATAATATCATAATAAGAAATAATATCATAATAAGAAATAAAGATATTGTGAAAATATCATAAAAACGTAACTTCTTAACTTGAAGAATTTGAAAAATCAAAACAAAAAAAATATTGGTAATTATAGATTGTGGAATTGATAACAATATTAATAATGTCAATAATAAACATTAAAAATAATCGCAATAATAAAAACAATAACATCAAATGGGCTTACTGTAACCAGTAATGTGGTCTGTGAACAGAAAAAAAAGATAATAATTATAATAACAATAAAAAATAATTTTATTGATAATAACAAAAAGGATAATAATCCAGATGCCAAAAAGGCTAGAAAATATTGATTGATTGCTTGGAGGGGAATTTTCCCACGGCAAGATTATTTGGCAACGTAAGTGCAGTCTTCATTCACCACTCTGCGACCGTTCTTATTGTTATGGCAATTAACTTTTGGTTGAATAATATATGAGCGATAATGAAGGATAAGTGAAGATTATAGTTGGGTAATAGAAATGAGAATAATAATAATAATGTAAATAATAATAGTTAGAGTAATAATAAGAATAATAATATCAGCGATAATAGTTTAAATATAGATAATAAAGTGTTGTTGAATAATAATAAAAATAATAAAACAAATAATAACAATAATAAATGTACAAACAAACACAAAAATAATAACAATTTAATTTTGTTTTTTCGGCTTTTTGTGTGTTTTTTCCTTCTTTTTTGAGTCCCATTTGTGCTGTTTTTTATGCTTTTGAAGCTCGTCAGATCTGAAAAATAATTGGTTAGTTTTTTTTATAGACTAAAGATTATTGGTCAGCTCATCATCAAATCTGGAAGCTAATTGGATAGTCTTATATTTATACCTCCACTTGATAATGTAAGTTCATCTTACAAAAAGCTTCGTGGAATAAAATAAACTCCTAAAAGTGTTTTTATTTGAATATTTACGTTTAGCTTGAAGAATTGGAAATAAAAATGTTGAAATCTCAAAAATAATTTTTAAATATAAAGATCATAATAAAATCTCAATAGAAATACAAAAAAAAGATAACTAAACGAAAAATTTTTGCTAAAAGCAATTTTTATTAATGGTCTAACAAAACTAAAAAAATAAACAAAAAAAACAACCAACGATTCTATATATATTCATAAATTCTCCATTTTTCACTAATGAATTGGGACAAGGTTGTACAAATCAAAAATTTTAGTTTTTGTCCAAAAATAAATGTATTTAGGGTTCTCATTATAAAAAAGAATAAAATAAATCAACTAAAAACATGTTACTCTGCATCCAACCTCGAGAACTTCTTTCCGCACAACGACCAGCTGCAGGCGAAAGGTTTCTCGCCAAGATGCCAGTGTAGATGGGCTTTGAGATGCGATGATTTGGAGTAAACCTTACCGCAGCCTGGAATGTGGCAGTTGTGGCTGTGTTGTGAGGCTAATGAGGTTCTTGGAATGCCTGGAGTTGGAGGGCGGGTGTGATGTAGTTTGGTGGTAGTGTGGAAGAAGGGGTAGAAGGTGAAGAGTGTGGTGATGTGGTGGGGTAGTGGGGTGATACGGTATAGCTAGTAGTAGAAGTAGGTTGAAAAGTGGTGTGGTGGTGAGAGAGCGTGGTGTGATGGTCTAGGATGGTGGCATGGTATGGTGTGGTGTATTGAAGCATGAAGGGCTTGTATTTGTGGCGACTATTATCATATTGAAAGGTGGATACCTCGTTTTGGTGCTAGTTTTCATGCTTAGCATATCATTTTATATAAATTTATTTCATAAAATAAAAAAAATTCTTGAAGCTTTTCCCTTAGATGTCTGAAGCTAGATTCCAATGATCGAATGCTAACTGCACTATAAAACACAATGGCTTAGATCGATAAAGCTTTCCATAGACATAACATATTGATGATGGCAGTTAGCTGCGAAAAAAAGCTGTCTGTTATTTAAGTTATTTTTAATTTTTAGTGATAGTCACTTATTATTGTTAACAGTGAACAGATGATATTAATTATATATATAAAAGTGTTTAAAAATTTAATATTATTTATTCTATTTTATTATTATTTTATTTAAAAATTTATTATAAGAAAAAATAAATAAAAATAAAATAAATCAATTTGAAAAAAATTGTTTTCTAAAAATTGTTGTAATTAGTTTGCAATTCTTTTTCAACTTGTTGCTTTTGCTTTAATTTTTTTATATCTAATAATTGTTGTTTTTATTAAAGACAGAATTTTTCTTGTTAAAAATAAGTTTTCACTACGGTAAATTATTAAAATAAATCTACTTAAAACTATTAAAAATGTAAATTCCAAATTTTAATATGCTTTACAGTTTAAAAATGTAACTTTTTATAAAAAAAATCGCTCTAACAGAATTCTATCGATCATTCATTCTACACCAGAGCCTTTCTTTGTTGGTAATCCATTCTACATTGGATTAAGGATCAATTAATATAGAATAAAGCCCGTTGTTATTCGATAAAACTTGTTTAATGTTATTCACAATTGAATCTATCTATTCTTTTGTTAACAGCTATAAGCCCAGTGAATTAACAATAGTTAGTTTATTATTGTTTGTGAGGTCGTTCGGTACCCTGCGCTTTTAGAAGGTTTTAAGTTGAGGTAGATAAAAAACATGACTCTTAATTTTTTTCTAAGTGCAATTTTTTAGAATCATAGTTGAAAACTAAGATTTGTGGTCCATTACTTGAACTTTTGCCATAGTTGAGTGGTATATTTATTAAATCTTTTAATTATCTTGTTCAATCCGTCTTTAATAATTGATCAAATATTAAATTATTAAAAATAATTGAATAAAAGTTTATTAATAAACAAAAAAATATTACCAGATATTTATGTAATTAATTAAAAATAAAAATAATAGTAAAAGTAATTCTATAAACAAATGAAAAAGCTCACCAGTCATTTTAGCACGTTCTTTACAATTAGGACAATCGCAGCTGGTCTTGGAAACTGGGCTTTTAGTCGGGGTGACTGCGGGCTTTTGATGTTGCAGTTGCAAGAAATATGGGTTGTAAGACGCTGTGTTTTGGTCGTATTTGGCAGAAAATGATGTGGTAGGGGGAAAGGAGGGGAGGTAGAAGGGTGGTGTGGTGTTGAAGGAGGTGGTGTTGAACAAGCTAGTAGGATCTTCTGATAGATTCTTCAAAAAATAAGGATCAAAATTATTAGAAAAAGTTGGGAAATAGTCACTAGGTTTGGGTGTCTGGTTGACCAGAGATGGTTTCAAATGGTTCTGATACGGCAGGTCATCATTCAATCCCAATATAGTCCTGTTCAACTGCTGAAAACTACTGGTAGAACTGATAAAAGAAGAAGGAAAATTGGTGATCTGAGAGCAAGTCTCGGGAGTTTTAAAGATGGCGTCAGAGGGTTGAGAAAAAAACGGGGCTTCATAGGGGGTGGAGAGAGGGAAAGGGTATGGTGGGTCAGTTGAGCTCCACAGTTTGACGTCTGCTTCTTTATCCATTGGAGTGTGTTTTTACAATATTTGAGAATTGGGGTAAGCTTATTGTTTTTATTGCTATTATTATTATTTTTTTTTTTATTTTATTAATAGATTTTTGAAAAATTTTTCATGATTATTTGATGTTTTAATTATTATTTTATTATTTTTTTTATTATTGTTGTTTTTATTATTGTTGTTTTTATTATTGTTGTTTTTTGTTGTTGTGAAACGCCTTAAATGCCCTTTCGCCACACTGGGCTTAGTTGTTTGTTAGGAAATCTGTTGTTACTGTTGTTATTATTATTATTTTTATGGTTTCTATTATTTTTTTAGAAATATTTTCAAGGTTTTTATTTTTTTTATTTTTCAATTATTTTTATTGTTTTTATTCTTCTTAATGTTTATATTATTTTTATTTTTTTGTTCTTGACTCTATTATGTTTTTTTTGTTTTTTTTAATTATTGTTATTGTGTTGTAGGTAGGTGTTTTGTTGATCAGCAAAGCACAATATTTTCTCAAAAGTTCCAACAGACCTTTCAACCCATGTTACCACATTTCAAAATGTATTCAATCATCTCAAAATTTTTGCAATCAAAGACCTCTGGCTTCTCAATAACAATAATCAATAACAAAAATCAATAGCTAAAACGTCCATCTATTCCAGCATTTTCATTATTTCCAGCCAAACAAAGCTTTTCAATTAAATAACCGCCCAGATCGGCAAACAGAAAGTTAACCGTTTGGAGTCTTATATAGCAAAAACCAGTGGGTGGGTGTGCTATTATCAAAGGATATATATATATATATACATATTTATATTTATTTTTTTTATATGTGTATATAAATGTATAGTTTTTATTATAGCTCCAACTATTATATAATTATCAAC
>OZ038321.1:1578907-1581407 GCA_964035795.1 Pterobdella sp. o SKG-2022
TATTAGATTGCAATAAAATATTAAATAAAATTTGTGCCAAAATTTTTTTCTAATTTTTAATATAATATAAATTACTTGAATATAGATTTTATATAATATATCTGAATATTATTTACATGAAAATACTCAAATATAAGATATATTTAATTCATTCTAATTTAATTTTACTTATTTTATAATATAATTTATTATAATATAAATAAATAGAATAATATATATTTCATAAAATAATTTATTTGGCTATAACCCTTTGTTGGTCATGATAGGCGGAGATTTCTTTGTTAAGCTGACGTCATTCCTGATTCTGTGATCTTATTGGTCGATGATGTTTTTTGATGTTTGCATTATTTTGAGTAAACAAGAAATGTTTTGGAAAAAATTTAAATTGAAGTGTTTTAGTATTATTATTTTTATTATTATATTTATTTTTTTTATTTTTTGATTTAAAACTTGTGTTTATGAGAGGTAAAACTAATTTATGAACTAATTATAAACAAGCCAATCGAATCAAAAATTTTTCATCAAATAAGCACAAAGCTTTTTTGATGATATGAGTTGAACTTACTAAAACTCCGTGTTTTTTTTGAGCTTTTGTATTTTTTATTTATTATTTTTTGTTTTAAATTGTTGTATTTGCTTATTATTTTTTTTTCTTGAGTTTTGAGCAATGAACATGCAAATAGTAATTTTTAGTAAATTTTCAATAAAATTAGACAAATAAAAAATATATTTTTAAAAATAAATATTGAATTATTAAGAAAAAAAGTGTATTTTACTATAACTCTCTGTAATAATTATATTAATGAAAATGTCGAAAATAGAATAAAAAAAAACCTTAAAATAAAAAAAAATATATAAAAAAACAAAAAAAATAATAATCAAAAAAACAATAATAATAATAATAACAATAAAAAATAATACTTAAAAACAAAAACAGACGATAACACTTAATTGATTCAAGCGTACAAGCCACAAAGACCACACCACGTGACCAAAGAGCACGTGACAATATATTTTATCGCTCTATGAATAATTTATGCTATTCTCTATAATAATATTTTTTTTATTATTATTATTATTATCATTATAGTTTCATTTACATTTAACTTTAAGTATAATTTTATTAATAAACATATATTTTTTATAATTCCATTTTATTTAAATAGTTATATTCTTTATATTTCTTCCATCATTCATAAAGGAAAACAATATGATAAAACTAAAAACCAATAATCATAATATTACTGCAAAGTAAATATAGTGAATACTATTTATATCAAGCACTTCCGATACATGCTTAATTTATGTGAATAGTGCGCTATACAAATTTAAATAAATAAATATCAGTTGTTTTACTCCATATACATATGTTTCCCTTCGTACATATTTTTTTTTATCATTATTAATAAAAGCAAAATACTAAAATTACCAAATAACTTCTTTTTTAGCGCTTCATAATTTAATTTCCTAGCAATCTTGTTTAGTGACGTCATAAAGAGGAAATTATAGACTGCGAAGCGCTTAAAAGATCAAAGGTTAAAGGTCACAATACACCGGAAGCTACTGTTATTTTAGTATTATTGTTTTTTTTGGGTGTTGTTACTCCCATTCACCACACCACCAAACTACCACCAAGCTTACATTCTTACTCCACCACTACCCACTTTACCCCCGCACTACATACCCATCTCACCACCGCACTACACACCCACCTCACCCCCGCAACACATACCCATCTCACCACCGCACCACACAGCCACTCCACCATCGCAGCACACACCCACCTCACTACCGCACCACACACCCAATCCACCATCCCATCACACACCCATCTCACCCCCGAATTACACACCCACTCCACGACCCCATCACACACCCATCTAACCACCACATCCCACTAGCACACCACCTCCCTCATCCTCCCACCATCACCTCTTCCACCCTCTTTCACCTCCCACCACACCACTTAGCGCATCCATCTCGGTGAACCACACATGAAAGTCTCTTAATTACTTATAAATATCCATCTGCCATACGGCCACCCATTGTTCACATACGATTTTATCAAGCTTTTCCTCATGTGTGTGTGTGTTTGTTTGTCTGTTTGTTTGTTTGTTTGTTTGTTTGTTTGTTTGTTTGTCTGTTTTATCATGTATGCTTTATAATTTTTTCAAATAATACCAAAGAATAATGTCATAAACTCTTATTATTTCCTACTGTTTGTTTGTCCCATTAATCTTCCTTTCACTTTTTCTTCTAAATTTCTCAATTTTTTTCAGTTTTTTCATTCTTTTTTTAGAAAATTAATTTTATAACAAAAGTTATTTTTCTTATTATTTTTTTTCTTCATCTCACAGCATTGCTTACAGCATCAACATTCTCACATTTCAAAAGGACACTTCTGCGTTATATCATTGCTTTTTTTTATTATTATTTTTAATTATTATTATTATTATTATTATTATTATTATTATTGTTGTTGTTTCTTTTTTTATATATT
>OZ038321.1:1586407-1613784 GCA_964035795.1 Pterobdella sp. o SKG-2022
ATTATTTTTTTTATTTGTGTTATTAGTTTTTTTTATTATTGTCACTAATTTTATTTGTGTTATTAGTTACCTTTTTTTTTTTGCTTTTTGTACTTTTTTACTATTATCACTACTGTTTCATTTATTGTGTTTGTTTCTATTTTTTATATAATTTTTTATATTTTTTTTCTAACTCTTATTACTATTATTTTTATTATTCACTTTTAATTATTTCATTTTTATTTTTTGTTTTTTTTTACAATATTTGTACTTTTTGTTTTCATTTCCATCATTTTTGCTGTTACTGTTGTTATTATTCTCATTATTATAACTAGAAATTCATTATTATTCTTATTATTATCATTGTTATGCACTCTTATGACACACACTCGAAAGAGATTTATTAATTGGCAATTAAGATCCGTAAATTACTCTGAAGCATTTGATCGGAGAGTCGTCGGATGATTTGTTTATTATTATTATTATTATTATTTATTTTTTTTTGTTACTATTATAATTACTCTTTTTTTTTTGAACCTTTTTTGTTGATATCTTTTTCAATATTATTTATTTTTTTATTATTTTTTATTTTATTTTTTTTTTTTTTGAATTTAATCTAAGTGCCGATAAATTTATTAAGAAATACTACAAAAAAGGCATACAAAAGCTCTAATAAATCAATCCATTATTTATTTTTATGATTTTTCCATCAGTTATTTATTTTGCTATCATTTTTCATTTAACTCCTGTTCCTTTATCATCAACATGAATACCAAATAAGATCATTTTATTTTTATTTCAACAAATTTTCCACCAATAATATAGCGGGAATCAACTCTCTCTAAGATTCACCACTCTTAAAACTGTAGGTTCCACCCATTCTCCCTGTGGATCTGCAAAAGCAATTGATGGTGTAGAGATGTTGAGAGGTTAGTGATGAAGATGTTGGTGAAAGGTATAAAAGTTTTCAAATTTTTTGGGAGTGATGTGATAGTGTTAGAAAAGGTCACACCATTATGGTAAAATTCTGAAAGGTATTTGATGATGGAGAATGTATTGAAAGAATTTTCTCGATAGATGGCGTTATGATAATTTTTTATGTTGGTGATGGTGTGGTAGTGTTCAGAGTGTTCATGTGATGGTAGAGAGATGTTGGTAGAAGAGTTGAAGAGAATGTAGGCATGTTTAGAGATTTGAAGATGGCTTGAGTAATGATGTTGAGTGAAATAAACACAAAGTATTTATTAATCTGATCCACAAAGCTTTTGATAAAACTAACTTACATTATCGAGTGGCCACTTCATAAAAGTTCGCCTATTGTGTTATCATACGAAAAGCTTAACTAAGTTGATAAATACTTTGTGTTTGTTTGTCTCATTACTTGATTAAAACTTTACTACGTCATCATTATTTTACGTCATCATTCTAAGTCATCATTATTCTTCTTCTTCATTATTCTAAGTCATCATCATGATGTAGAGATTCCGAGGGGAGTTTGAGGGTGGAGAGATGAGCAGAGATTTATGATGGAGGTGGGAGGTGTTTTAAGGTGGTCCGATGGTGCTTGAAGGAACTCTAACGTTTCAAACTCATTTTCAGTCTGCCTCCCCAGTAAGTTGCTTAAAGCATCATATTCATGTATTTTTTTCAGTATGGGATATACCCTTTTGATGGTTAGGTATTGGGAAGGGTTGACTTGGAAGTGATCTTTATGTAATGTAATGTAATTCGGTAGTTATAAAGCACATTTCCTTATAGATCAAAGCGCTTGCTACAAATTCAATGTAGCGAAAACACAGTGTGTAACAGGTGCTAATTGATGGCCCACGCGGGATCGAACCCGGTAACTTTAGGTAATTAGTCTAATGCTCTACCATTGAGCTATACGGGCTGACATAATATATAATATACGTTTTACTTTTTGTGTTTTATTCAATAAATACTTTGTGTTTGTTTTTGAATATATCCTTTAAATACCTACCTTGTACTAGTATAGCCTTTTATTTCTGATGGTGTGGTGTCAGTTTGGTTTGATATTGGGGGTGGTTTGAAGGTAGGTTAGGGATATATCATTGGAGGCTCCATGCGTCCCAACAGTTTTTTTGGATATTTTTTATATTTTATAATTAATTTTTCAAAAAAATTATTAAAAATAAACTCAATTTTTTAAATTTGCTTTAAATTTTCAAAAAAAGCAACAAAAACTGCTTTTTTAAATTTATTATTAAATAATTCTAGAGAAATATAATACTCTTCAGGATATTTTATGCTTAATATTTATATTCGGTTTGCAAGATAATAATGTCACCTACTTCAAAATAAGCGCAAAGGCAAGCAACTGAGACGCACTGCTACAAACTTAATGTAGCGAAAACACACTGTAGAAAAGTATGATGATTGTTGGCCCACGTGGGATCGAACCCAGTCACTTCAAATAATTAGTCTAATGCTCAACCACTGAGCTATAGGGGCCAACCAAGCCATAGAGGCCAACATGCTACACTGTTGTCGAAAAAATTTTTTTTTATAATAAAAAATCAAAAACTTTTCGACAACTTTTCGTGCCTTATTTTTTTTTATTACCCCCATGCTCCGCCGTGTAGGTTAGGAACGTACCCTATCTTCATCATCAGGCTGTTAGTGTTTGTATCAGAATTTTTCTTTTCATATTGAGAACCTAGCCTGATGAGAGCAGACTAATGATGAGCCTAATGGAAATATTCATAGCTCAAACTTTGGTGATTTGTTGGAACAAAATGCTTCGAGAATCTTCGTTTACATGAGGTATATACCAAGTGATTTTCACCGTAGATACACATATAATGCCGATTTTATACAAGCTTAGTTTGTATACTAGATAATGTGAGTTCAACTTACGAAAAGCTTCGTGTTGTTATTCAGTTAATAAAAGTGTTTGATTCAAATCGTTTTTGTACATAGTCTAGTTTAGTTAATCATATAAGGACAAATGTTTTTTTCTGAATCACCAATCATCTCATCAATCTTTGTTCCATCAATAACACGCTAAGCTGATGAGCAAAAATGCTTTGAATGGTAATTTCTATTACCAATAGCAAACCTCAATACTAATACATATTATTAATTTGAGCTTGCGTATTTTGGTCTGTCCAATCATATGGCGATATTAACGACCTTTGTCACCATTATTTTTAATGCTGAATAAATCAACATTCATCTAATTAGCTTCAATATGAGGCTAAGCTCAAAACCACTTTGTACGGTGTTTTAGAATGTTCAATGAATCAATGGCCTTTGAAAGAACGCCTTCAAACCGTGATTTGTCAGATTTATACATCAAAACATTATCCTTTCCTATAACACATCTATCTCAGGTATATTTGGGTAAATAGTCACGTTAAGGAGATATTCAATATTTAGAAGCCTTTTTTGTATCTGTGATTTTGAGGCTAATAAGAAACAAATACCAACTCTTATCACGGTTGAGTCTTTTTTCATGCTAGCATGGGTTGGACAAATATTTTAAAATTAGTTTAGCTTCAAAATTGTTCTTAGAACCTTACAATTAGACGAAAACAAAAGAAAGATTTATTTCAAATGGTAAACTAGAACGTTCCATACTGTATTATAAATGTAATTATAAAAGAAGCAGATCATTAAACTAAACACGAAACACCCGACACAAAAACTCATCCAACTACAACACCATCCTTCGCAATTTGGAGCATCCTCCATTATAGGCGCATTAGTTACCTGTGTGTGAGGGTACCGAGCTGGTACACCACGTGCGTGATGTTATGCACGTAAATGAATAGATACAGTATCATCGCGCGCATATCAATATGATGCGGCATATCGTTATATAAATGACACAGTAAACCACACCATTTGATGTAACTAACGTCCTTGAACCGTTTACGCTGTATCTAATACACAAAACAACAAAATTATATCGAAATATTGAGTTCGCTAAGTGACGTAATCAACATCACTACGTATTCGAATCTAAACGTTGTTGTTGTGGTTTAAGAAGGATTTTAAAATTTTATGAACCATTAATAAACACAAATATGGACTATGTTGTAACTACCACATTAAAAAAGATAGATAAATTTTATAGCCACAGCCATTCGTAACACAAGCATAAGAGGTGAGATGTTAAGCATATATAAAGATAAAGAATCAATGAATGTACTTAATAAAGTTACATATATGTGTATATATATACGTGAAATTCACGACTTAAGCCTTGGCGGCCTCTTCCGTTTCTGCCTCTCCATCAGCATTCTTCTTGTCGTCATCACCTTCCAAGCGATTAAGAACCAATTAAATACACAGTAATGATGCGCGTGATGTAAAGTAGCTGAACATTATAGATGTTTATATAAAAGCTTGATTACTATTATGGGGCATAATAGCATCTAGCTTGTATGTACATACATACATATATGAGGTTGCTCCTATACACATAAGGATGTGCATATATGAGACAGTGATTATTGGGCATTTAAGAAGCCATTGATAAAACAGAAGCACCATTACCTTGCAAGTCAGAGGTCCACAGAGTGAGGTTGTCTCTGAGGAGTTGCATGATCAGTGTGGAATCTTTGTAGCTCTCTTCATTCAGTGTATCCAACTCTGCAATCGCTTCATCAAACGCCTTCTTCGCCAACTGACAAGCTTTTTCTGGGCTGTTGTAAATCTCATAGTAGAAGACCGAGAAGTTGAGAGCTAGCCCTAGTCTAATGGGGTGGGTTGTGGTGAGGTCAGTGGCAGCACATGAACTGGCTTCGGTGTATGCTTCTAAGCTTTTGTCTGAGGCTTCTTGTTTGCTTGCACCAGTCTCAAATTCAGCCAAATATCTGTAGTAGTCTCCCATCCTGTTGTGATAATTATTTTCAATTTTTTGGGTTGTGATGTGAATAAATAAATAAACTTTGAAATTAAGTAATGTATTTGTTATTAGTTAAATACTGAAAAATAAAATGAGTTAACCAACATCTTATTGTAGAAAACTTTTGATTCTCCTTGGGTGGTGTTGGGAAGAAGATGATCTTTAATCACTTTTAAGACATCATCACATATTTCTTTGAGCTCTTTCTCAACCTACATGTAGTTCAACATAGTATCAGACTGATGAAAGTTCAAGAGAAAGCGAAATAACTGAATCCTGGTGAACGATAAAATAACAGTAGAACTTGATTAAAAACTCTTACTTTTTTCTTATAATCTTGGATGATTTTTGCACTGCCATCAGAGCCATCTTCCTTGGCTTCAAGGCTTGAAATGATCCTCCAGGATGCTCTTCTTGCCCCAATCACATTCTTGTAGGCTACTGATATCAGATTCCTTTCTTCCACGGTCAATTCTACATTGAGGGCAGCGACCTTTTTCATGAACCCCACCATTTCTGAATGAAATTGAGAAAATATTATAATTGACCCCAGAATAATACTAATTTTGAAAAATTATTTTAAAATGTTATATCTAATACTTGAAAAAAATAAAATTTTCAATAAATGTGTATTGCAAATGACTTAATTAGTAAATGACAATGAACAACGAGGAATGTCGCGAACATGCCATTGTGTTAAAATAATTTTTTATTTAAAATTAAAACTAAAACTTTAATTCGCATAAAAATTTGAATTTAATAAAATAAAACTCATAGTGGTTGCCTTACTTATAATTACTAAATAACTGTCATTACCCGGTATTTGAAATTATGTATAAAATTTACCATCATATCTTTCAGCTTGCTCTGCGAGCTTTGATTTGTAAACATTATCTTCACGATCAGTCATTTTAGCAAAAATTGATTTAATCGAAAAAGTATTAGACAAAACACAAATTTATTAACGAGAAATTCACGAGCAAGATGGCGTCAGCGGATAAAAATTTCCTTTAAAAGATCCTTTATATTATTTCAGAAAGCGCAATATTAATTAAGTTAGTTTTCGAAATTTAATTCATAAATATATTGTAGTATTTTCATTCCAAATAAACTTTAATAATTTTTAATATTTGCAAAAATATGAACAGACTTTTTTGCTACTAATTCCGAATATAATTGAAATCCATTTTAGAATATTAGAAGCTATAGGTTACGAAAGTTTTTTGTGATTAATATTTTCATTTTTAACTATTTTTTTTATTGGTAAATTATTCATAATATAATTACATTTAATTTATGTATATTCGGTATTTTGTTTAACAAATAAGCAACCGCCATTAGCATCTATTTTAGATTATCATGATTATCTAAGAACTGAAAAATTATTTATTTTTCATATCTCCACAAAATTTCACTTTCATTTCACCCTTCAACAATATGCCCTCTTTGCCACATTCATACTCACGATGAATTTTTTTTTTCAAATTTGAAAATAACCAAAAAAATTTTGACTTCATGAGCCCTGTAAACGGACCATGTGGAAACGGAATCTCATTAAAAAAAGTGGCCCGAAGGGATTGAGAGTACTTATTATCATTTCAAGCATGAGAGTCAAAAAAAATTAAATTTTTATTATTTTTTTGGAATCGATAAATTAATCTTATGCCCTAAAACGATAATGAGGCGCTGAAGATGTTATCCAACTACAAACCATCTGAGTTTCCATCAACACTAATGAAGCAGTTCGAATTTATTTTGAAATAAATTTTTCCCAATAAAATCTACATCTAATTATTAGAATTTTTAAATGAATTATTTTATAAAAATTTATACTACTCAATAACTTCAATTTCACTTTTAGATACGCCTATATTGGTAAATAGAAATCATTGGCAAGAAGTCAAAGTGCGCTATTGTATATTTCAAGAAAACTTTCATTTTTTGATTTCTTTCTTTTTTTTTGCAAAAATTTCAATATGAATTGTTTGAAATTCGCTTCTATTTCGTTTCCAGTATATTGTTTGATAGCTATATTCGCAATATCTTCATGGGTGGACATAGTGGGTTTGTGGGTGGAGTTGCCCTTGATAATAAATCATTTACCAGAACATTGGAAACTGCCTTCATACATGGCTTTAGTCATACAACTTTCCAATATAGCACCTGCTCTCTATAGCATAACATCAAAATGTAGAGCTTTAACCAGAAGTTCAGACAGTATTAAAAACAATAACACACACCGTAAAAGAGACGTCGTTCTATCTTTTGGCATTATTTCCATAGAGGCTCTTTCAATTTTTCTTTTATCATTCTTTTGGAGCAAAACTTTGTATGTTTTTGGCAGTGAAAGAAGTGTAGCACTTTTAAGTTTATTAGCTTTTTGTTCATTATGTAGTTGTCTATCATCACTGGTATATCTTCCATACATGGCTAGATATCCCTCCACATATTTATCAGCATATTACATTGGCCAAGGTTTATCCGGCCTGTTACCAGGACTTCTAGGTCTAGCACAAGGTTTAGGAGGAAGCCCAGAATGTATTAATAAGACTGTCATTTTGAATTCAACTTGTGGAGAAAATGGAGAGTGTTTGTATGAAACAAAATTAGTTCCCTTGTATCCTGCTCCTAAGTTTTCTGTTGAGATTTTTTTTGTTCTGGTTACAATCATCTTGATTGCCAGTGCAATAGCTTTTTATGTTTTGAACTTTACCAAGTTGAAACGCCATCAATCGTTAACAACACGTGAAAATAAGAAAATATACACAATAGAAAAAGAAAATCAAAATGAAGAAGGAGGTGAGCAAATTTTACCCACATCAGAAAGTAAAATTAAAAAAACCAATGACAGAACTCTAGTAATCTTCCACTTAATCTTAGTCTTCTTATTAAATGCCTGTACAAATGGAATCCTCCCATCAACCCAATCATACTCATGCTTGGCCTACGGCAACGTTGTCTACACATTAGCCATTCGTTTATCGTCAATTGTAGGATCAATAGCTTCATTATCAACAATGTTTCTACCAAAACCAAATGGTAGAGTTCTCGGAATACTCACCACCTGCGGCTTGGTCGTTGTGGGCTTCCAACTAATGCTAGCATTCCAAAGCCCCCATCCTATTCTTCAATATCACTTTATGGGACCTATAATTGTGGTTAGTCCTTGATTCTTCTTGATACAGTATCTAATATTTTCATCTCTGTTAATTATACATTATTATTGATTCAGTATATTTAGTTTTTTATTCAACTTTGCTTATAGTAGCAATGATATCAACAAATTTTCTTTTTTCATAATAATAATAATTTCCCAACTTCTGGTAAAGAAAAATGGCTATGAAAAGAGTTTGATTGAATCATGGTTGTATATTATATATATTTATTTTTTTTATATTATTAATTTAGAGACTTTAGCTAAAGCTAGCAGTGTAAGATGGTTTGGTCATGTAATGAAGAGGGATGAGAGGAATGTTTTGAAAGGCACTCGCTTTTAAAATTGATGGTTTAAAAAAGAAGGGTATGTCAAAAGTTAAGTGGAAAAACAGAATAGTTTCAGAAATTAGTGAAGTTGGCTTGAAAGAGAAAGATGCCTTGGTTAGGAAGAAATGGAGATTAGGAATATATAAAATTGCAGTAAATAAATGGAGTAAATCTGGCCACCCTCAGTATAGTGGGGAAGATACTAGATTTAAAATCTTGGTATGTATCAATTCTTATAAATCCTATTAAATAATTTCTTTCATTCCAAATTATAATTCCAAACACAAGAAAATCATTTTTTAATTTTTGGCACAAAGGAGTGGCACTTAGTGAAACATACCTAGTCCCTCACCAAAATCCTAGTTGAGGCTATTGATGGTCTACTTACATACATATATAAAATCTCGCGAATATATATTTAGAAAATGGATCATTAGTGTGGCAAAAAAACAATGTATTTATTTTAACTTTTCAAAGACATTGAATGTATTTTTTTTCAATATTTTGTATTGAAAAACTTTAATTAACGCTTTATGATGAGGCTAAACTTATCGAAAATTATAGCTTTTGATTCTCAATAAATGTATTAAAAATTCCTCTTATTTTATGTTTTTCATTGCAATTTAATTATTCAAATAAATTCACTCAGCTGCTTACAATAATCTTACATTACCAAGTGATTTATTCATTGCACTTTCTTGAAGTATAATACCCTTAATAACACAGTTATACTAAAACACACATGAAAAAAAAATTATCATACCCACACACACATATGTATACAAACATGTGATCTCACACACACACAAACCAACCTCAACAGGTAGCATCAACCTTGTTAATGACAGTCTGTTTCTCCTTTGTGAGGGTATCAGTGTCATCAGTTCTTCACGAGGTCGGAGGTCGCAGGGCACTTGTGTGGTGTGGTGGGGTGACACAAATTGGGTCATTTTGTGGTGCTGTAGTAGCGTTTTGTTTTATTAATTTCACCACACTTTTCACTAGTGCTAAGCCTTGTCAGTCTTAAGTCATTGTTAAATTAAATTCAGCATTCAATGGTCTTCACCACCACTTTTGCTAGGATAATTATTTGTAAAGACTATTTGGTCTTAAGTCTAAAATCAAATAACTAAGTTAATGGAAAAAATTTATTTAAATTTTACTGAACTTATCACAAGTCAAACTTACCAAGTGATGTTTATAAATTATTTTGTTTTTCTGTTGGTTGATTTAACTTTTAGTTATGAAGTTTACAATAATTTTTTAGTTACTTGTCTGCTGCTACTTAGTTAGGAATGGTGACTTGTTTCTGTTGTATAAAAATATTCAAGTTGTGAAGAGAATATTACTACTTTTAATAAAAAATTCATCTTTATAGAAATCTGGCACTGAATTTTTCATAAGATCAACTTTTTTAAGTGGTATTGTTTCAAAGTTTAACTGTCAAAAATGAAAAATTTGAGTTTTTCGTCTGCTATTGTTCTGTAGGTTATTCTATTTCATTAATATGTTTTATATTGTGTCATAAGTAGTGCTTTCCTTGCTAGCATCAGTTGGACTGTTCTAGAATAATATATTACTTTAACCTCAGGTTGCTAAAAAATACAGGTTTTTTTTAGGAATTTTTAATTGTAATGAATCAATGTTGTAATTGATATTTGACGTTCTAGGTGAAATAAAATTTTCAAGACATTAAATTTCTGACTTTCATTTGATAAGATGAAAAATTTAATAACTTTATTCATTTTACAAAAGCATCATACAAGTTAAAATGTCATTCAATAAATTAGGTATCAGTCAGACGATATAGATGTAATAATCAGATTACCAAGCAAAGCTTATTTAGTGCTGTATTCATGATCAGATTTGAAAACGTTTTCGGCATCATAATTTTCGTTCTCTGATTTGACTCCCGAAAGAAGTAGACGACGTATTATAACAATTTCCTTCGATAATTTATTGATGGTCTGTTCGAGGTTGGCATTTTCATTTTTTAATGTCTCTACTTTTTGAGAAACCATTATAGCTTTTTGACGGCTTTTTTCTCGGCTCTTTTTTACCGATATATTGTTGCGCTGCCTCTTCAAGCGATATTCTTCGGATTTCAAAGTTTTTGATGATTTTCGAGTCATTATAAGTTTTAGCAAAATATTATTTTAAAACTTAAAAATTGTTAAAAACTATTCAATAAACTATAATCTGAACACGAGAAGTATAAATTGCATCACACATTAACAAACAGTTTTTATTTATTTTCAAAATATGATAGAAGCGCATAATTGAAAAAATATTATTTTTAATCGAATTTAACATAAAAAAAATTTTATAATTAATTTTCAGTTTTAAAAAATTGCACCTGAACGATGGCTAGCAAAAAAGTAGAATCAGGTTAATTAACCTAAAATTCTCTTTAATTGCTAATGAAATAATTATAAAAATTTACTTTTACATAAATCTGAACTTTTTCACAAATTATTAACTAAAACAGAGAGTGATTCTGATTTGTATGATGACCAGCTAGCTTCAAACGTCTGCAACACACCGATCTCCCCTCCATTTTACATCGGTCCGTGCAGAAAAGGGCATCTTATTTTCAACGCAAATTTCGACTCTGGTTACATAATTTAATAATAAATTAGCTTATTAATAATCAAAAAATCTTTGATAGTCAAAAAAAATATTTAATGGTTGACAATAAAAAATAAAAAATAAGCGATAATCGAATAGGTCAATAGTCTGACACAAATGTTTTCATTTAAACCCTAATATTTGGCTCGAAGAACTAAAATATAATATAGGTTTTTTGATTTGTGCATCATCTTTACCAATTATTGTGAATCATAAAATCACGATAATGTTGGAATTTTAATTGGGACGAAGCTTCATGTATTTAACTTATAAAGCGCCTCTTACGCATCGTTCAAAGGCCCTGTGCTATGAACTGCTTGAAGGTTTTAAAAAAAATAAAATAAGAAGGAAAAAACTTAAAATCCTAGACATAAGGACGCTGCTACAGAGCCGTCGTCTACGTTGGTATGGTCACGTGAGACGTTCGTCCATGTGTATCAAAGACATGCTCAAACTTCCTCTTTCTGGAGGTCGTTCCCGTGGTAGACCAGCAAAAACTTGGTTTATTTGTGTTGAAAAGGATATGGAATCCTATGGCCTGGAAAATGCGGCTCCACTCAAAAGAGAGGAGTGGAGAAAGTGTATTAGCCGACTGCTGTATACCCCAGCTACTGGGACGCCTACAGCAGTATAATCTACTATGGATATTATATAAAGAAAAGGTTTGAGGTTGAGAGGAAGAAAGTTTAAGAGAAAAGAATAAGAAAAAGCAGATTTCCGATGTATTTTCTATACTATCATCATCAGGATACTAATTTGAAAGCAATTAGGTTTTAATTATTCAATTTATATATAACAGTATTATTTAATTTCCAATTAATTAAATTAACACATCCCTAAATTTTTTAAAAGTTTTTTATAGTATTGTATCAAAATTTATTTATATCATCGCCCTTCCCCTTTTTTTAGGAAACCTAGCTCACGTGGAGTGCTTATCTGAATGGGAGTATGACCTATTTATTCGACATGACACACTTAATGAAAGGTCAGACCGTTTATTGGTTGACCTAAATATAGTTTGGTACTTTGAAAAAATTATAAATTATAAAAATTATTTTCTTTTGCTGATGCATAATTATGAGTAATACAAAATTATGAATTGTATTTTGGTCCATTAATAATTAATATACAAATAAAAGGATAAAATTTATTTATTAAAAAAAGATTTTTTATGAAATATTTCTATAAATATTTTAATAACTGAAAAAAAATTCTTACCTGGAGAAATTGATAGTTGAAATCATTGTTGATTTTTACAAGGTTCAGAGTCTGGTTTAACTTCACGGTCGAGAACTTCAAACCCAACCAAGTGAGAATAACAAAAATAACTAAAAAAATAAAATAATAAAAATGATTAAAAAAAAATAATAAAAATAATAAGTATATGTTTAATAAATAAATAATAAACTGAAGAAGAATGAGTTATAATATTTAAAAAAAGTCAAAAATCAAAAAAGAATAAACAAAAATATCATATAATAATGAAAACAATAATGAGAATAAAAACAATAATAATAAACAAAAACAAAATCATAATAAGATCATCATCATAACGCCCAGAGAGTGATATTCAACGTTGTGAACTTCAGCAAAAGCAAGTCTCTATACAGAGAGGGCATGACTCCAGTGGTCAAGTCCGCCTCTTGCCCTACGTGGTGAGGGCTTGTTATTTTTGTTGTTATTGTTGTTTTTGGGATTATTGTTGTTATTTTTGTTGTTGTCGTTATTATTATTGTTTTTGTTGTTGTTGTTATTCTCATTGTTATTATTGTTTTTTTTTTTGTTATTTGTCGGCCTTCTAGCCTAGGTGGTGAGAGGGTTGTTGTTTTTGACGTTATTGTATTTATTATTTTTTTTTATTGATGTAGTAAAGTGTGTTTCATTCAACTTGTATACTTTTATTTTATTGTTGTTTGTTTTATGTTGTTGTTGTTGTATTTATTAGTATCACTATACGTAGTATTCTCTTGAATCATATTGCATAGCATTGTATTCATTGTTACGTGTTGCACTTTATTGTATTGTATTTTACTGTTTTAAGTTGTATTGTGTTGTATTTTATTTTTGTATTGTATTGTATACTACTTCCCAGGCTACGAATACCCGAGAAAAACGTGGTATATTACAAAAGTCCCACTCACACAAGGAACTACGTCATGAGTTTCGCTTTCTGTTTTGAGAAGAAGGAGGAGTTCAAAAGTGGAATCAACAAAGATGGATTTAAAAGTGAACTTAACGACGATTCCTCGCAAGATAATAGTTATGATATATCAGGTATGGGCCTGGGGAGGATGATATATAAAGAATTTTTTTTTCTGTTAAATATAACAAAATTTGCAAAATAAAAATGATGAAACTAAAAAACAAATAATAATAATAACAACATTCTTATTATTATTATTCTTATTATTATTATTATCATTTCGTGATCTTGAAACTTTCTGGGTCAAACATCACTATAATATACCTCGTAGACTCTTATTATCACCATCAGCATTAATATTAATAATAATAATAATAATAATAATAATAATAATAATAATAATAATAATAATAATAATAATAATAATAATAATAATAATAATAATAATAATAATAATAATAATATTATTATTATTATTATTATTATTATTATTATTATTATTATTATTATTATTATTATTATTATTATTATTATTATTATTATTATTATTATTATTATTATTATTATTATTATTATTATTATTATTATTATTATTATTATTATTATTAGAACCGACAAAGAACGAGACAGAAGAACAAAGCACCACACCCAACAAAACCTCACCAGAGAACAACAGAATCTTCCAGTTCGCCTACTGCTACCCTTACACCTTCACTTTCCTTCAGAACTACTTGGATGCCATGGAGATGAGAAGAATGCCCTATTTTCATCGGGGTGTCCTTGCTATCACTTCTGTGGGTGGTTAAGAGGGGGGGTGTATGGAGGAAGGGGGCTGTTCGGAGCTGGTGAGAATTGGAAAAATAGCGAGTTTGAGAAGCTGTTTGGAGTGTTTGGATTGGTTGCTTCATGCATTCTTGTTTAAATAGTTATGAATTAGTAACAGAATCTGAAATGAAAATAGATTAATTGTTTATATTTTCACAGCAAAAAAGGAGGTTGGATCTACTGACCATCACAAGCAATCTGAAGAGAGAAGAAAAAAACATGAGAAAACCTCATCAAAATACTCACAATAATAACGGAAATAATATCAATCATAACGATAAAAATGACAACTACAATAATAATAACACAAATATTTTCATAAACAGTAATATTAACAATAATAATAGTAATGAAAAAAACAACAACAATAATAATAATAATAAAAATGATAATACCAACAACAACAACAACAACAATACCAAAGAAAATACCCGCCCAACGACACACGAAAAGAGGCTGGTATTCATTACGTCACGTGTGCATCCTGGAGAGACGCCATCTTCCTTCGTTTGTCAAGGTGCTGAGAATGACTGTTATTATTATTATTATTATTATTATTTCTACTAATGTTATTTTTATTATAAAAAATAGACATATTGTAAAAGATAATGATGAATAAAAATAATAATAAGGGTGATAATAGTAAAAATAAAAAACATACTAACAATGATGAATATAATAGCAATAATGTTGAATAAAAAAATTTTATCAATAATAATTAAAATAATAGCAATAATAAAAAATAACAAAAACAATAAGCTCCTACCCTTTCGCAGGCCTTATCGACTTCATGACGTCAAAGAACCCGATAGCTCGTAGGTTGAGGGAGGGGGTGGTGTTTAAAGTGGTGCCTATGCTAAACCCCGATGGAGTCTATAATGGTAACTATAGGTTAGTGCTGCTGTTATTATTGTTTTTATTATTTTGATTTTTTCAAAAGCCAAACCGTAAAATGAATATAATTTCCGAACACTAGTAAGTTTATTAAGATACGAAGCTTTTCGTTAACAACGTAACATCTTCAAGATATTTGAAAATGTTCGGAAATTATATTCAGGTTATTATTTTTTTCTCTAATTCTAAAATTGATGTTTTTTCCAGTCAAAAATGGGATGCGAAGCTATTAAAAATGACATTTCTTGAAAATATTTCAAAATTTAATATATTCAAACGTGGATTAGTAAAACCCAAGTATCTATTTATAGATTTTTAATTATAGCATTTCTAATTATAAATGATCTATCTATAGGTGTTCAGATCTGGGTCATGACCTCAACAGACATTGGTTGGAGCCATCCCCATGGTGCCAGTGTGCTGTTTATGCTGTTAAGAATCTCTTGCTTAGACTTGACCAGGTGGGTGTGGGTGGTGATGATGAGGAGAAGGATGATGATGATGAAGATGATGATTATGATGATGATGGTAATGATGATAACAAAAATAATAGTTAATAATAATATAAAAAAAAAAAATTATAAAGTTGAAATAAATAATTAAAATGAGATAAAAATAACTAGTAATTAAATGATGAGTCATCATACCACCACAACCCTACCCCCACCATCACCACCATTTGACACCGAACTAAACTACCACATCACCACCACAACCTTCCCAGAGCGACCACTTGGACTTTTACATTGACCTTCATGCCCACTCCACTCTCATGAACGGGTAAACTGTGTTTTTGATTGATTTTCTCATAAATACAAAGAGTTTCTATAAAGCTATATGTATGCATATTACTACATATAGTGATTTTTATAGCGTTCACTTTCGCCATGGAGTAGCGCTCCGTAAAACCAATCAATTACGCAATCAAAACTCAATTGGGGGCTGTTTTCTGGATTTCATAAATTTTAGGTGATCCAGGAAGCGTCGAGAGTTTGAGACTTAAATCTTTTCCGACTGTTCCCAGCGCGCCCACAACTATTGGAACTACTTTTGTATTCATATTCCAGTATCTTGATATCTCTATTTGCAGATCGCGGTATTTGCAAATTTTCTCAGATGTTTTTGACACTATGTTGGTGTCTGATGGTACTGAGATATCAACCAGAGTACACTCTCTTTTTTTTTCATCTTCAACCACTATGTCTGGTTTATTTGCCTGTATGTTTCTGTCTGTGTGTATTGGGCTGTCCCATAGTACTGTTAGTTCGTCTTTTTTTATCACTGGTCGAATTTCGTGTTCGTACCACTTACTTTTGACTTCAAATCCATGTGTTTTACATATTGTCCAATAGATGAATTTAGCGACTCTGTTGTGGCGCTCTAGGTACTCGTGCTTTGCCAGCATTGGGCATCCTGAAACAATGTGTGATATTGTTTCAGGGTGAGTTCTGCAGAGCCTACAATTTGGATCAACGCTTTTTTTCAATATTTTATTTTTATAATAATTTGTTGCAAGCGTCTGATCTTGGGCGGCAATTATGAGGCTCTCAGTTGTTTTTTTCAACCCAGCGCTGCGAAGCCATGCTATGGATTTTTTCTTGTCTATTTGTTCACTTTCAAGGACTTGTGCATACTGACCGTGCATAGGCTTATTTGTGTATTTGTTTTGAATTTCCTTCATGAGTGTTTTTTTACGATGTGTTTTGTTTTACGCGCTGCCGTAATTGGGTGAACATTTTCTTGAGAAACTGTATTCTCAAAGTTCAGATTAAACGCTCTTCTCACTTTTTTATTGATTTCAAAGAGACTATAAGCAGACTTTTTCGATTCTTCGTGTTCTGTTACTGCACACATTAAAGGAGTAGTTTGTTTCTTTAAATACATTTTCAGGCCAGCGAGAATTGTGTAAAAGTGGGATTCTACCTGCATCAATCCTCTTCCTCCTTCTGATCTAGAAACGTAGAGTCTTTCTGTGTCGGCTCGAGGGTGATGCATTTTGAACATTGTCAGTATTTTTCTCGTTTTTCTGTCTATTCCTTGTACGTCAGTTTTCGAACAGTTCACTACGCCAAAGCTATATGATAAGACTGGTATAGCCAAGCTGTTTATTGCCATAATTTTGTTTGGCGAGCTAAGTTCTGTGCTCAGTATCATTCTTAACCTTCTGTAATATTCCTTTTTTAATCTCTCTCTCATGATTTTGTGGTGTGTATTAGATGGCTCTTCGATTCCTAGGTATTTGTATGATTCGGTATTAGATAATTCTTTTATGTGTGTATGCTCATTCAGACTGATGTTAGAGCTTCTCACCATTTTACCTTTAATTATGTATATCTCTGCACATTTTTCTAAGCCAAATTCCATCCTAATGTCATCGCTGAACTTTTTGACTATTCTAAGGAGTGATCTTAAATCAGAATCTGATTTGCTGTAAATTTTTAGATCGTCCATGTAGAATAGATGGTTGAGCTTTTTTCCTTTTTCAGCTTTGCCTATTTTAATAGCTGGAGAGTTTTTCTCATTCAAAAGAATACTCAAAGGGCAAAGTGATAGACAGAAAATAAGAGATGACAATGAATCTCCTTGGAAAATCCCTGTCTTTATTTTGATCCCAGGAATTTCCATATTTCCCTTCATGTGTCTCAGTCCTAGGTTATTCTCCATTGAGGTATGGTACGCAAGATGAATTCAACAATCCGAGAGTGAATTCCGTACATCTTCATGACTTCTAAGATCCATGAGTGCGGTACACTGTCGAAAGCTTTTTTATAATCTATCCATGCTTGAGATAGAGCGCCTTTTTTATTTTTTGTGATTTCAGAGATCATCCGATTTATTAGCAGTTGGTCCTTGCTTCCAAATGAACCTACTCTGCAGCCTTTTTGTTCTTCCGGTAACAGCTGAAAATTTTCCAAGTAAGAGTAAGTTTTTTTTGCTAATATTGACGTCAATGTTTTATAAATGGTGGGTAGACATGTGATCGGGCGATAGTTCTTTGGATCTTTTGCCACTAAGTATGTGTTGCCTTCTGTCAACCACTTTGGACTCTTGTTGGGGTCTTCCATTATTTCATTCAGAGCGTTAGTTAGGAAAAAGTGGCTTAGGTTGAGCTTCTTTAACCAAGTTTGGGATTTGGTCTGGACCTGGCGTTTTCCAGTTTGGCATGTTTTTCAATGCTGCTTTTATGTTTTCTGCAGTAATTTTTTCCCATTTTTGGCCTGTGGCTGTTAGTTGCTTCACATGTTTTCTTATACGGGGAAGCCATTCAGCGGTTTCATAGTGTTTTTCTTCGTTCTCCCAGATGCTTTTCCAATATTTTGCTGTTTCTTCTCGATTTGGTGGCTTATTTACTATTGCGTTTCCTCCATTTATCTCTCTATAAAATTTTTTGGCACTAAGGTTAAACAGCCTGTTTTGCTTAAAGAATCTTTTTTTTTTGTCATATCTTTGAATTCTGTGTGCTTTGGCTTGAATTCTTTGTTTTAAGGCTTCGCTTATTTCTTCACAGCTATTTTCTTCCCTTCTCAGTTTTTTCTTTACCAAATTTGCTTTTTTTTTTTACTTTTGAGCTTTTGTTGTCTTTCAGAATCTCTTCGATTATACTTAACTCTTCTAAGATTTTTTATTTCTTCTTGTAGTCTTATTTTCCACCTAGAGATTTTTGGCTTCGCTTGGACATTGTTTTTATCAATCTCTTTTTTTGGTTGGCTCACATAAGCTGCTGAAGCAAAAATAAGATGGTTTAGATCTGAAAGTGATAGAGGCACTATTTTTTCAAGTATTTTTCCAAGATTCTCGTTAACTTCGTTTATTTTGGCTTTCATAGCTTTTGTTTCAGCTATTTTTTTCAAAGGTTGTCTTTGTGTTATTCCTTTTGTTCTGACGTGCTCAAAAATTTGAAGAATCTCTTTGAATTTCGCTGTTTATCCGTTTAGATAGTGAAGTTGTGTTTTCTTTTTCTGGCGATGCGATAGTATAGATAGTATAGATAGTATAGATAATATAGATAGTATAACGTTGTTCTTTTTCGCTGGTGGTTTTCTTACACAAGTCCCAATGGAGTCTTCTAGCAACGTTATCGTGACCTCTCTTGTACTCTTTGAGCGAGCTTCTCACATTCGCAGATTATGTGTTAAACGGTTTCACCTTTGTTGCCGCACATTCTACAATAATAATAATAATAATAATAATAATAATAATAATAATAATAATAATAATAATAATAATAATAAAAATAATAATAATAATAATAATAATAATAATAATAATAACAATAATAATAATAACAACAACAACAATAATAATAATAATAATAATAATAATAATAATAATAATAATAATAATAATAATAATAACAACAACAACAATAATAATAATAATAATAATAATAATAATAATAATAATAATAATAATAATAATAATAATAATAATAATAATAATAATTATTATTATTATTATTATTATTAT
The DNA here is from genome assembly GCA_964035795.1 of Pterobdella sp. o SKG-2022. Classification (NCBI taxonomy): domain Eukaryota; kingdom Metazoa; phylum Annelida; class Clitellata; order Hirudinida; family Piscicolidae; genus Pterobdella; species Pterobdella occidentalis. The sequence continues at coordinate 1,605,700 of OZ038321.1, forward strand.
TATTATTATTATTATTAATTATTATTATTATTATTATTATCATTATTATTCATCATCTTCACCATCCCCACCCGATTTCCTTCCATCATCTCATCATCACCACCAGCTTCATGTATGGAAATGCATACGAGGATACAGAAAGGCAGTCGAGCATGACCATCTTACCGCAGTGTTTGCGTCTCAACGCCCCAGACTTCTCCCTTTCCAACACCAACTTCAATAATGACCCTGCTAAGACCGGAACCGGAAGGAAGTCGGTGTATTGTTCATTATTGTTATTATTGTTTTTTCAATATTATTGATATTATTTTTTATCATTGTTTTTATAAATATTGATATTAATATCATTATTTTTTCCATTATTTTTCGATTTCAACATTTTCTTATATATGTATCAAAAAAATTATTTAGTTGAATCCTGTTAATTATGAAACATAAAACCGATAAAATCTTCGATCCAAAGATAGCGAGATCAACTCCCGATCTGGCTTTCCAACCTTATTCATTCATACAACCTCAAACTAACCAACCCTCAAACCTCACACACAGAACTTTGGGTGACATTTTGTCCGAAAGATGTCACTGTTACACTTTAGAGGTCTCATTTTCATCTTATCGTCTGCCCAACGTTCCTAATGCCATTCCTTACACTCCTGAGTCTTGTTGGTTGTCTGTTTGTTTGTTTGTATGGTTATGTGTTTGTGTGGTTTTGTGTATTTATGTGTTTGTGTGATTGTGATTGTGTTTTTATGCTCATAAAATAATTTAACCAGCAAACTCCATTGAAACAAACCGATCCTAACAGACCTCAAACTAGGTCAGAATTTAGCAAAAGCATTCTTCGACTACTACTACTCCACTGGCGTAATAACAGTGACAGAAGAACCCGAAAGACATTGTTTTTTAAAGATAAAAACCGGTACAAAAAAAAGCGATAATTTACCAGAAAAACCTCCTTTGAAAGCCTCAAACGGGAAACTGTGTGCTAAATCTGACCTTAAAGCTTACCCTTCAAAACTGTACGTGAGGTCCTGTAATGATTTGGACCAGCTGGGTAAGAACGATGGTAGTGTTGAGAAAGGTTTTGTAGTTTCCATGAAAAATATAAATAAAGATGAGAGTTTAGGAAGGAATAATAATTATTGAAATATTCAGTTATCCACTTCTAAGTTTTATGATGAGAATAATTATGCTATAAATAAAGGTATAAATTATAATCCAAATAAACATAATATAAATAATTATACTAAAACTAATTATAATACAACTACCGGCAATACACAAAAGAAAAACGGTTTTTCCTCCCACCTCCATCCCACCATATCTCTGCAACTTCTGAAGGACAACATTACTGATTTGGATAATAAATGATGATGATGGTGATGATGAAGATGATGAGGATGATGATGATGATTTTTGATGCATTTATTGGTACATCAAAAATAGCTGTTTTTTAAAATGTTTTTCATTACATTCTCACCCTCTCTCTGAAGCTTGTATATAATGTTTTTGGTTTATATTTCGAATTTTAAGGGTTTTTACAAAGAAATTGATTGTTTTATTGAAATAAAAATAATGACTAATCTTTAACGTTGGAATTATAAAAAAATTTAAGTACATTTATTAGCAAAAAAAACTACAATTTTCGGTAAGTATAGTCTTACCATAATACGTTAGCAATTTAAAAATAATTATAATTTTTATAGAAAAATTATTATACTATTATTAAAATAAAAATAACTAAATTATTATTATTATTATTATTATTTGAAAACAGTAATAATACTTTTATAATAAAAATAATTATCTTATTGTTATATTAAAAATAATCGTTATTTATTAATTGTTTGTTCTTTGTTTATTATCAAGAATATTATTTATTTTTATTATTACTAGTATATATCATTTTTTTTGGATTTAGTTTTAATATCTTTTTTTTATTTTTTTCTTATTTATTTTTTTTCATTTAGTAGCATTATTGAGTGTTGTTATATGTCATTGTCTTCACACACATCCTCACAAAACCCTTGAGCTTCACACCAGTGATAATCTTTTGGTATTTTTTCGCTTCGTTTTTATTTTAAAATAAAAAGAATAATACTAAAAATAGTAACATTAATAGTAATAATAGCATTGAAAATGATGAAGTATAATATTAATGATAAAAAATTAATTTTCAGAATAATTTAAATTGGTTTTCGCAACAAAATCTTCACTAATCAAAATTTTCAATCAATTTTTGTACAATTATTTTAAAAATTGTTCATAATACAGAAACTTTTTATGCTTTTCTGTTTTTCAAAGCGTTTGTTTTGTGTTTTTATATCAATTTGTGTTCACGTTTATATTTTGTATTGGAAATCACTTATTTTATAGTCAGATTTTGAATATCATATTACGTTATATAATGTCTTTTTTGAGTATTATATCAACTAGTTTTATTATTTTTTTCTAGTCATGACTTGAAAGAATAAAAGTAAAAATAAAAGTTATTTTTAAATAATTAAATAAGAAAATATCGTTCGAACTTTAACAAATCGTAAACTCATTTCTGTTTAATAATAATCGAAAAATTGAACAAAATTGAAAAAAACTGATGAAAATTATTTTCTGAATAAATTTTATAATTTTATATATTTTAAAGTTTATATGAAAATTAGCTTCTTTTAACCCATCCTCTTTTCAGTCACACTTAGATACATTATGGTCTTGTATCTAATGTAATTTTCCGAAATTATTGTCATCATTAAAGTAAATTAATCAAACGTATTTCAAGTGAAAAAGTTAAAATATTGTTTTCAGTATGTTTTTAATTTTTTAAAGCCAAATGACTGAACATTCGTTCAATTATGAACCGAAATTTTGAAAAAATAAAAATTGACAAAATTATTCTCGAACAACTTCACCAAAAATTCAAAATTTTCCGAGAATTGACTGATGTAAACACTCAACCAAAAGATAGGGAAAATGTATTGAGGGTAGAAAGAGCACTTTTGGAAGAAATATCGTCCAAACTCGGTAAAAATCTTCCGTCGAATACGAAATCTCAAGCAAAAACTCAAAATTTTAATGAAAAATTTAAAACTCAGTCTATGAAACATCAAAATAACTTAAAAGTGAAGTTCAAGAATAACTTTGAAAGTAGAAAAATGGTTTCGGAAGAACTACTTTTAGGCAGTGAAGATGGTAACGATAGTGAAATTAGTTATGAAGATTTAAAAGATAAGACAAAAAATTCCATCGAACGAAAATCGACTTTTGATGGTAGAAAAAGCAATAGAAACTCAAAATCTAGAAATAAAAAAAAACACCCCAATAATCCATTTAACGAAGAATTCAAGAAATTGAATGAAGCTTTGAAAAAGGAATTAAAAATAAAAAGACACGATAAGAAAACTCAAAAAATGATATTAATAAATAAATTAAAAAATATAGAAAAAATGACAAACGCAGCTTTGGAAGAAGAAAACAAAAAAGAAGAAAACACCTTCAGATGCTGTGGTCTTATTTTCCCACTTCAACACAACAAAGAGATGCCCAGGTCGTTGGAAGGGAATTATACGCCCAGTGAAATAGGTTTCAGGGAAGCTAGCAAACAAAGCAAGATTACAATCTCTGGTCAATGAAGAGGATTTCAAGTTGAATACAATTTGAAATAAAATACGATTAAGACTTGTTTTAAGTATTTTTTTAAAATTTATTTTAATGTCGATCTTGGTTACCTGATAATGATATTGGAAAAATTTCGACAAGCTTCGTTTCAGTAAAAAACTCAAAATTTTATCGTGTTTTTATGATTCTCATACCACTCTTGGATGTTTTAATGTGAAGCTGTATATAAGCTGAAACTCACCTACACTTGGACTGCAAAAAATTAAAATGCCAAATATTCGTACCTCCACTTGATAATGTAAGTTCATCTTACGAAAAACTCCGTGGAATAAAATAAACTCCTAAAAGTGTTTTTATTGGTATATATAAAATGTCAAAAATTATATTTTTTACCCATGTAGAGTCGTCAGAACTCTAATTATATCCAACCATAATCCTTGAGAAACTCATGGTTAAGTTAGTGTCAAGATAATCACAAATATATATTAAATTATATGATATAAATGTCACTTAATCTTTGCATAAAAATTATTGAACTTCATAAATACGTTGACTTTGAAATATAAAAATATCTTCTAAACTTTTTAATAGAAGGCTAAATATAGCTAAAAATAGCAATTGAAACAAACCTTTGTTCTTAATAATTCAGAAAAAAATCAACTAAAAATAGAAAAGAGCAGAAAGTACAAAAAGTGAATATTTAAAAGCATATTTTAAAGTGCTCAAATGACATCACACTAAGTGATGAGGACTAAAACCTTAGTCACATAGATTTGCATAGCCTTCTTATATAGGATTCTTATTCATTCGGACAATTAAAAATTATGGCATGAACATGAAAAATTATCCAGTTATGATATGAAAATTTTTGATCTGAATAATTGAGAGATTGTATTTTTTATTCGATGAAGTCTTCACTATTTTTTGGTAAAACCTCATAACGACTGTTGATTGGATAAAAAATATTCGAGGAATTATACAGTCAATAATACATGAATAAATAAAGCAAACCAATGATAGCAAAAAAAGGTAGAAATCAAAAAAGGTAGCAAACAATGTAAAAGAATAGAATAATATAAACAAAATTATTAAGTTATTTACATAAAAACTTGCAAGCGTTTTGACGACACGAGTAAAAGACACAGACAAATGCTACTCTAATGCAAATCATATCACATTTTACATACTGGCTACAAAAGTTTAATCAAGTAGACAAGGACATTAAAATGTTCACATGCAGAGTTATAATTTATTATACATGGCGATAAAATGAATGAAATTAAATAATGATATGGAATATAATATATTTAAATAATGATAATTATGATTAGAATAGTTTTATGTTTGAAACTACGATAATAATAATAACAATAACTTGAAATAAGGATAATATACAATAAAAATAATTTTAAATTAGGATACAAATGAATAGTAAAAATAATTTGGAATAAGGATAATGACAATGAATAATAATAATAAAAATAATAAAAATAAAAAATAAAATCAAGAAAAAAAATAAGTAAAATGACGCATTCACATATAGAAGGAATAGTTCTCATACTCTTCAATACTCTTCAGCTGTGCATTTGCGGGTATGTGCTTATTCGATGAGAACCTCCGTCTGTCGTTGTAGTCCTTGAACGTACGTCTGGGCTTGCTACTCAGCTGTGAGACGGACACCGAGCGTATAATACTACTGATTTGTTTGACGTCTTGGTTGTATGCGTCACTGTTTCGACGTTGATTGGCTGCGCTCAAAAATGGCGGCGTGTTGTCTCCTTCGGTGTTTTGAGACCTACTATCTGCGTTGTGGCTTTTGTAGCTGTGATCCTTGATCACGTGGTATGCTGTGTGCCAGATTTCAGCTAAACACACGCTAGAGTGGAAGTAGAAGAACAGCTGCAATGGGAGAGTAATGTTTGAGAGCACAATCCACGGTAGCTCTCCATACAGCTTGATGGGGGTGGTTTGAAGGGAGTGGCTTTTGGAGAGGGTAGAGTGGTAAATCCATGCGGTGATGTTGCCGATGACGAGGAATGTGAGGCAAGTCCTGCCTGGTTTGTTGACCACTTGAGAGGTTTTCGAGGGGTACCGGCGCAAGCCACTCGATACAAGTCCCACCTGTCGATGTTGATCATCATTATCATTGTCTTACAACCATTATTTCCCCAATCATCAGCATCCTCACGGACACCACCACTTCTACCACAACCACCATCCCTTCTCCCATTTCACTCCTCCCCAACACCCACTTGTATGATCTGTTGCAAAATAGCACACAAACTCTGCACAATCCTCATCACCTCAACCTTCATGCAATAATCCGAGCTACTGCTGAAGACGAAAACAGAAGAATTAACAAGAGCAATATTGTACATGAGACTGCCAGTGAAAGCCAGGTATATTAGAAGGTCATCTATCGATCGAGGCTTCCCTATGAAGGATAACTCGTCGATCTTCACCAGAGCGATTGTCGCTAACACTAGCAGGATCAAATGTGTTACGAATTCTACTGAAAGGTACAATATTTCTGCGACATGCTGTGAGGGTTTTGTTATTGTTAACCATGTGGCGTTGATTTTTTGATGTATTTTTGGGTAAATACAACGTAGCATCATGTAGAAAAAAAAAACATTTTTGTAAATTATTTTGTAAATTGAAAAAATATAAAACTGAATGATCCGAGATTTTCAACTAGTTATTTTCAAATCTATATTCTATAACCCTGAAATAAACAGCCAAATCACCTTAAACCCAATCACACCACTAACACTGGCTCCATGGTCAGACGAGCTATAAAACTTAATAGCAGTCCTAAAGAGGATGATGCAAATGATGTTGGCTGCAAGGAGCAGACATCCGAAGAATATCCCTCTGTGAGACTTGGAGAAAAGTTCTTCACTATGGCTTGCTGTCTCTGATTTGTCGTCTAAGGATTTCTCATCGTCAAATACGTCTATCTGGTAGTGGTTCAAGTGAACAATGCCTCATATATATAAAGAAAAACGCGCTAAAACAAAAGCTTGATTTATTAAATCATTATCTCAATTATTCAGTTAATTATTAAATAAACTAATTAACCAATAATTTAATAGCTTCGAAAATCAATTAAGAAATCAATCAATCAAGCCGTCAGACAATTTATTTCAATGGAATATTGCCTACAAAGTGCGCCATTTACAAAGCTCATAATATTTAAACTATTCAAAGTGTCGTCTAACATATATGTCAATTGGAATTTTATATTGCTCTGAATTAATATTAGTTGCTTTTGAATAGAAATGTTTATTTTTGTATTGTGAGTTATTTTCACCGACTTGTATATTGACCTATAACTTTTAATACCTCTACTAATAATAGTAATCTTGATAATGATAACACTACTAATAATAGTAATTGCAATAATAGTAAAACTAATGCTATCTCAACACCAACCTTCTTAATACTACTAATAATATTAGTACAAAAAACACCATTAACACAATAACTAAAAATAATAATAATAGCACTAATAATAATAACAAGACTAATAATAGTAATACTAAGACTGACACGATTAATAATATCACTACTGCTACTAACACTACTACTACTACTACTACTGCTACTACTACTACTGCTACTACTACTTATAATAATAATAATAATACCACCACACCACAACCACCGACGCACTTTAAATAGATTACTGATACCCCTCTCAACCTTCGTCTTATCCTCCTCCTTCAACGAGAAATACAAAACTGCCACAATACTGACACACAGCAGGCAGTACTCAAGGATGAAGGGAAACAGGTAGGGGGATGCGGTGTCCATCAGGTTACAGGCTGAGTATACTAATGGGGTGGTGGGTGTATGGAAGTGGTGTGTGTATGGAGGTGGTGGGTGTATGGAGGTGGTAGATGTATGGAGGTGGTGGGTGTATGGAAGTGGTGGGTGTATGGAGGTGGTAGATGTATGGAGGTGGTGGGTGTATGGAAGTGGTGGGTGTATGAGAGTTTTGTAGCTGTTAAGAAATAGTGGCGCTATAAAAATTTGAGTTTTTATCATTTCTATACCTCATGCTATGAGAAGAAAAACGCTAAAAGAATAATATCAATAATACATTTTATTATTGATACTATATTTATTTTTACATGAAAGGAGTTTTATCTATATTATATCTATCTATTTATCTAGCTATTAATGATATCGTTTTTGTTTTTATTAAATAAATGATAGAAAGGCATTATTAAATAACAATTATTATTATTATAATTATTATTATCAACATTATTATTTGTTTTATTTTTACTAAAAGCCCAACCGCTAGCATTAGAGGCGTTTTTATAGCCCAGAGACTTGGTTTCCAGGTCGATCTCCGACGTGAGGGTGTTTAACCATATGCAGACGTTGGTCGTCATTATGTGCACAAATGATGCCTTGTGCCACAGGGCGGTCTTGCGGTTGATAATGAACTGTGGTGTCGTGGTG